>JANEYF010005770.1:3932500-4030229 GCA_029963845.1 Rhamnusium bicolor
GAATTCAGAGAGCACCATCCGCGCATTGCAGTAAAGGTCAAATTCTGACTGGGCAGATATGCCAATGGTGGTATCATCCGCGTATAAAACTAATTGCATATTGACATTATTTTGTAAGTACTTTTCCACATCGTTGATGAATAATGTAAATAGAAGGGGAGATAGAACGCTGCCTTGAGGGACACCATATTTCAACTCTCCCACTTCCGAAAGTTCTTGCCCCCTTTTAACTCCGATCTTACGCTTGGTCAGAAAAGAAAGTATACAGTCATTCATGCAACCTCTAATGTCCATGTTATGCAATTTTCATACCAGGTATTCAACATCTACACAATCGAAAGCAAGAGAGATCGAAAAACAAAATTAATGTGCAGTTGTGTCCGTCTAATGATTTATAGATGAATTCGATAAGTTGAAAAGCTGCAGTATTGGTAGAGTGGTTTTTCCTAAATCCATGTTGATTTGTTGACAACTGTTTATGTTTATTTAAGAAGGTTTTCATTCGGTTAACTACAATTTTCTCAAGAATTTTAGAGAAAGTCATTAATCCCGTTATAGATCTATAGTTTTCCAGTAATTCAGGGTCACCTTTTTTATAAACTGGTATAATTTCGCCTATTTTTAGCATATCTGGAGAAACTCCTCTTTTCGAAGAAATAATAAAGAGAAAACACAGGGGAAATTTGATATATTCCCAGAGATAAATTCAAGGGCAAAGATCGGTACATCATCCAGACCACTACAAGCAGATTTGTTTTTTTAGTTGCAAGATTGACTCAGACATTTCATCTATCGTTAATTCTTCAACAAAGATGAAATTAAGAACTGAATCAGGGAGAGTGCAACCTGTAAGATTTGGATCTAGTTTCTCAACGAGTAATTGCTCGAAACTAGTAGTATAGTATTCACAAAACGCATTACTAATTTCCAAAGTTTCACTAATACAGTTGTCACCTGAGGTTATTACAGATGGAGAGCAGTCTTTTGTTTTATTCTACCAAGATTAGTATTTACGACCTGCCAAATAGTTTTCATACAATTAGCGCAGTTTATAATTTTGTTCTTAAAAAAATTGTTCTTAACCGTCTGGACTCTTTCAGAAAATAGTTTTTTAGCAACCTGATAATGATTTTTATGTTCCTCGATGCAGGCATTCTTACTAATCCAAAATTAATTTTTTAGATTCTGACTTTCTTTAGCTAAGTCAGGCTCAATCCAGCTGTGGCAAGGTAGGTACACATGGGACATTAACTTTTTTAATTTTTTTAAGTTAGATCTAAGCAGTATTTAAAATTAGACCAGAAGTAAAGCCAGGCATCGTTAATTTCAGTTAAATTGTACAAAGAGCTGAGATCTGTTCTAGAGAGAATATTTTTTAAATTACACAGATTTTCTTCCGAAAAGTATCTCTTTTTAATAAAGGTTTTAGATTTTCCCGTTGTTTGTTCATAGGGCATAAAAGCACTAATATGTTGGGCTTTGTGATCAGAAACTCTTATGTCTAAGTTACAAGCTTCAAAACACGTGGCATTAGTAAACTACATAGTCGAGTGCTGAGGGCTTATTATTATAAAGACTTCCCTAGTAGGTTCAAAAGGTAAAATATAATTCGAATTGAAACTGTCAAAAATATCATTTAGTAGTTTTTTTTTTCTATAGAATTTTCCAGATTATTGACATCCAAGTGACCACAAAGTAGAATAAATTCATGCTTCTGGATTACCTGGCATAAAATAGCATTAAGTGAGTTAATGAAAGTTTCAAATTGATTATTTACATTATGCGCACATGATCGGTAAATAACTAAAAACGCTACCTTCTTTCCAAATAGCTTAGTACTATAACCAGCACATTCACATGACAGTTCAGAAGTATATTTTGACAGGTTCAACGCTTTTCCATTTTTTTTTTTAAGTCCGTAGGTATGGCAGCACCTCCATGGATATGCTGACTTCTGCAAAATGTTGCCAAGAGGTAATATCCTGGAATAGAAGTAACTTCTGCCTGTTCTGAGGTCATCCAGTGTTCAGTGACAAATAAATAGTCCAATTTCTTTCTTTTTTTTTTTTTTTGTTATTTCTAATTGTGCAATCTTATTGTGAAGACACTGGGCATTCACATGCATAGCATTTTAGGTGTGTACTAGCGTCACATTAGTATCTGCGGTTGTAATAATTAGGTTTTCTTGTTATGAAATTTGGGCTGGTATGAAAAAATTTAGGTTTATATTCAAATTCTTTTACCAGGATTTCCTCAGGCCACATTAAAGAGCATCCAGCATCTTTATTAAGAAAATCAGCTCGGACAGTAATGCGAAAGCTATCGTAGTCCCCAGATCTAACTCTCTGTTGTTCTATTTTAAAGGTTTCGTCTCTGCCAAAAGTTCCTTTTAGGTAATGTAAGAGATCAGTCTCGGTAACATCAGTTGAGAGCTTGCTGACAAAAATAGACTTTTTTGGTATAATTTTAGCTGCGGAAATTTTCCTGGTACCGATAATGGGCACATGGTGTTTTTCACTTTTTCGTGACGGGCTTCTGCAGATTTTGGAATTTTTCAGCAGTTGGTCCGCCTGCCCGAGAGTTTTCTGGTTTCCTTTTGTGAAAGGGAGAAGTTTGTAATACCATAGAGTTAGTCGCAATATGCGCTTTTATGTTAGAGTTTTCTTGTTGCGGTAGTTTTACGACGGTAGTGGGAGTTGGAAGAATCTTTAGGGTTGTAATTTCTCTCTGCAGGTAATCAATCTTCTGCTGAAATTCCTGATATACAGAGCTCTGAGAACCTAGCGGTGCATAATTATCAGTTATGTTGATTTAACAGGGAGTTGCAAGTGCCACTCAGTGAGTAATTTAATTAATTCTATATTTGAGTCCTTCAAGTTGTTCATATAGTCTGAGATGTTACCAAGTTTTGACACTATTTCAGAATTTTCATTATCGGAGGAGGATTTAAGAGCTATTATTTGCTCTCTGACAATTTGGGATATGGTTTTGCGTATACTGGCATCTAGAGCTTCTTGGACAGGAAACGGCAGTGTGCAATTCGTGCACAAGTAGATGATACTTCTTTTCTTCAGTCACTGCTCTGTATTCATTTGTAGATAACTTGGAGCATTGATAGCATAATTGTTTGTTGCATTTATCACAAGCAGTGAAAGGTTCTTTATCACTTTCAGGAATTTCACATTTACTATTTGCACAACAATTCATGGTGTAAAAGGATCCCCAGAATTTTTAGATCCGGACCTGTCTTAAGCATATATAATTACACACAAGTTAGTTTTTTTGTAGTTTGTTTTGTTTCACAACTTTTTAAGGTATACTGATAAGTTTTTGTCTATGAATAGAGTTTAGCACTACTAATTTATACCTATTTATTAGATTAATTATAATCTAATCACTTAATAGTTATTTAACACACAAATCTAACACAATGATTATTATGAGTTTTTTCCCATCTATAGTTTGATAGTTTGATGTAAATTAAGTTTAATAATTCACTTTTTTCATAGGGAAAACTGAGCAATTTAGGGAGACACTAATTATCTGCCATAATCAAATTTATCATATTGTGTACTGTAGAATTAAGAGTTAAATGTTGTACACTCTGCCCATTCTATTTACGTAAGAAAAATAGCAGTGGTATTATCAACTCTCAACAAAATGTTTACAAACGTAAAAATGACCCACAAAACATTGAAGTGCAAAAAGATGGCCTTTAATTCCAAAACATTTATGTGCAATTTTGCCTCACGACTATTCCACCAACCATGTATAGCCTTTCCTTTACATACACCCCCCCCCCAAACCAGTTCTACTGGCATTGATATAAATTTCCCGGTGGGGTGTACCAAGAGAAATGTTATTATATGAGGGAAAATATTAGAATCCCACCAATTTAACTCTCTTTTCGGTTCATTTGAAATTAATACACTTTGATCATTAGACTTTGTTTAAGGCCAAATATTTCTTTCTCTCTCTATTCTTTTTGTGTATAGTTTACCATACTTACCGCTAGGACATGTTGAAACTAACAAACCTGCTGCTACATGAGCCATAAATCTGATTTTACGAACAATACTATTTCTCAACTTAAAAACAGAATTTCTTAATTTCTCACGTTTGTCATCTGGAATTTCTAATATCATTTTTTGTGTGTCATAAAGAAAACCCAAAAATAAACATTTCTTTTGTGGAATAAAACAGCTTTTTTCAACGATTATTATAAAGCCTAATCGTTGTAAGGTGTGGCAAACAAAGATAGTGTCTTTATTAGCAGATGATAAAGAATTATGAAAAAAATTCCAATCATCAATATATGCCACACATGTTATACCCTTGCTTCTAAAGTATGATAATATGGGTCTTATTAATTTGATAAATAAATATGGAGCGTATGATATACCGAACGGTGTAAGGCCAAAAACTCGACAGATGTTATCATACTAAAATCTCAAATATTTCCTGTACTTAATATCAATAGGCCCGCGAAATAAGCATCTTTTAAGTCTATTTTTGTTAAATAAGAATTTTTAATAAGTAATTTAATAACTGGTCTACCATCCGCCATTTTAAAGTGAGGTGGGTTGATAAACTTATTAAGAGCTTTTAAGTTGAGAACAAATCTCTCTTTTCCATTATTTATCCACTAAAAAATAAGGTGAGATAAATTGCCCCTTGCAAGAAGCACATGGCTCCTCGACTGATTAATTTATAAAACTGTACACGTAGCTGCAGTTTCTCTTTAGTGGAAAATTACAGTTGCAATGCAATACATGAGTTTTGGTAAGGTGGTGAAACAAATAGTATTTTAAAACCATGTATCCAAGATAAAATTGTTGTGTTAGCCCCTGGGGCTTTACAGTTATAAACATATAAGGCAAGACTACCCACAGGTGATTCATTTACCTCTATTTTCGTTTCTTCTGGCTTCGATAGGACTGAAATATTCGTTTGGTCTGCCTGGTTGTGCCTTTAAACTCTGTACCTCAGGTTGGCTGAATTGTGTGGCCCCGCTTTAAATATCTACCGTCTACGTTTTATATATCGCCTTCTATCGTCAATAACATCAGAATCACGTATGTCCCAAATACTTCATCGTAAGGCATTTTGGTAATTATTTAGAATACGATAAGATGCTTAAATTTTCCTGAAAATTTTTCTACCCCCCAAAATAAGGTGCGCTGAACACGAATATGAAGTTTTTTTTCGCCGGAGACAAGCCGTTCCTGAGAAAAAAAATAAAAAAAAATTTCGTTTTCACTCATCTGTCACTTTTTATTGTGATATATTTAACACTTCCTGTTACTAATTGTACTATTTTAATGCTTAGAAGACGATGTTACTTTTATCTTGTACAGAAATATAATGTTTTACACATTAAAAACCATGTTTTAAATACGAAAATGCATGAAAAATGCTGTAAAATCATTCATAGTCACGAAGTTAGGTGCGATTCTATTCTGTTGTGTCTAAAGATACTACATTGTATAACTAGCGCTCAGTTTAGAACCAGATCAGATCATTTTTAGGGTAAGTTGCTCATGTAGTCGATAAAGTAATTAAAGAAATGGATTATATCTTTAAATATGTTATTGTTCAGCAAGGACCAACGAGAAGGTATAAGCAATTATCTTTGCCAGGAAAGGAGAGGAACAGGTATTAGGTTAGGTTAGGTTGTATTATTGCACAAATCTACACATCATATGCTCATTGCACATTGTCATATCTTGTACGAACATCCCTAACTACCCTTAAATAAATTAATAAGATTGCATTCTTCAATAACTTTAAGAATTATTCCTTGCCCTATAAATTTTGGGTGGAAAAGGGTAAGTTTTAAATAGGGTGCCTTTTACATTGGATTATGGTTACAATAACCCCTTATAATGAAACCATCCTTTCGTCATATTAAAATTATTCGCTAAACCAACCCCTTTTATTGTAACCATAATCGTATGTAAAAAGCACCCTATTTAAATCACATTTTCCACCCAAAATTTTTAGGGCAAGGAATAATTCTTACTGTTACTGAAGAATGCAATCTTATTAACTTATTTAAGGGTAGTAGGAATGTTTGCACAGGATATGACAATGTGCAATGAACATTTGATGATGTGTAGTGTGTATCGGTATAATTGGTTTGTGGTACCTCACAGGGGTACTTTAGACACTATCTGATCTACGCGTCGCTAATTTCACATACATTTTAGTTGCATTTTTATGATGTAATGGCGTTGTCCCAAATACAAAGCTTTTTATAAGGAAAAAAAACTATAAAAAATGACGTATGCAATACTCCAAACCGTTCAGAGTGTTATTGGGGTGAGGGAAATAATACAAATCGTTAGATACATAGACTAAACAAATATATGGTTAGATATATCCAGTGTAAAAAAGTGACAGATGTGTGAAAGTGCAAAAAAAAATTATTTTTTTTTCTCATGAACGGCTTGTCTCCGGCGAAAAAAACTTCATATTCGTGTTCAGCGCACCTTATTTTGGGGGTAGAAAAATTTTTTCCTTGCCCTATAAATTTTGGGTGAAAATGGGTAAGTTTTAAATAGGGTGCCTTTTACATTGGATTATGAATAATTATAATGAAACCACCTTTTCGTCATATTAAAATTATTCGCTAAACCAAACCCCTTTTATTGTAACCATAATCCTATGTAAAAAGCACCCTATTTAAAACTTACCCTTTTCCATCCAAAATTTATAGGGCAAGGAAAAATTCTTAATGTTATTGAAGAATGCAATCTTATTAACTTATTTAAGGGTAGTTAGCGATGTTTGCACAGGATATGACAATGTGCAATGAACATTTGATGATGTGTAGACTGGTAGAGTGTCGGTATAATTGGTTTTGTGGTATCTCACAGGGGCGTGTTCTGAAAATCACCGAAAATGAGAATTCAGTAAATAAATGAAAATTGCAATAAATAAATAAATAAAAGCGAATGAAACTAATTTTACCTTGTCGCCCGATCGCCTGTCATTAAGAAACTGTTAAATATAGTGGGAAATTGTTTGCGAGGCACTTTACACACTATCTGAAACGCGACGCTAATTTCACATACACTTCAGTTGCATTTTTATCATGTAATGGCGTTATCCCAATACAAAGCTGTTTTTCTAAGGAAAAAAATTGCTGTTATTATAAAAATGACATACTATACTCCAAACCGTTCAGAGTGTTATTAGGGTGAGGGAAATAATGCAAATCGTTAGATATATTCAGTGTAAAAAGTGACAGATGTCTGTGAAAGTGCAAAATTTTTTTATTTTATTTCTCCATAACGGCTTGTCTCCGGCGAAAAAAACTTCATATTCGTTTTCAGCGTACCTTATTTTGGGGGTAGAAAAAATTTTCAGGAAAATTTAAGCATCTTATCGTATACTAAATAATTACCTTAAAAATACATATGCATATTAATGCTACACTCACCAATACTTTCAGCCTTCTTCGTATTAACTCTGGGTGTTACCGACCTCACCAAAGTAACCACAAGGTAAGATAATTGTGTCATATATACATGAACATATTTGCGCGGTGACACATCACTAGAGCTGTCCGATGTGCCTGGAGTACAGCCACGGTCTTGCGCTGTCGTCACACGTGCCGATTTAGAAGTGATTTACGCTGCAGTTTTATTTGAAAGGTTAATGCGTGAGGTTGTACCTATAAATTATACATAATATCAAACGCGCCAAAGGGTAAAAAACGACCGTACGCGGACACAGTGAATAAATTTATGCAAAATAATTTGTAAAGTTTGCAATCAAGACTTAATGTGCTGGCACAAAACAGATTGTCGTCGTCATATCAATACCGTGCAACATCAAAATAAAAAAATGGCATGCCTTTGACAACTCAGTTTATGTGTGATTTATTGTTAATGTTAATAGCCTGTAATATTGCGCTACACATACTGGATAAACAACCATTTCGGGAGTTTTGGAATAAATACAATCCCCAGGTGAACTTACCAAGTCGTACATCGTTATGTAGATATATTCCAGCTGTTCGTGAAGACATTGTAAATAGGATTAAATGTGGATTAAAAAAATACACGGCTCTGGTTATGTATTGACGAGACGACAGATTGTAAAAAAAATTCTATTTTAAATATTATAGTACGTGTACTGGACCCTCTTAAACCAACATTTCCACGGCTTTTTATTATGCTGAATATTTTCAACAAATAAAAGCTGTGATACTACAGTTCAACCCTAACGAGGCTGCAGCTATTAGGGAAAGCCAGACAAGCTTTCAAGGCGTTTCCCTTGAAACAGATTTAAAAAGTATTAATAACAATTACAGGGGACTACACGACGCAATAGAAAAATTGCAAAATAGTTCGTTGTCGTTAGTGGAATCGCTGCAAATAGTGGACGACGTAAAAACACAGCTACAGGCTATAAATGACGCAAAAAATAATCGCGTTAGTGAAAAATTCGAGAGTGTATTACAGAAAGATCCTGATTTTAGCAAATTAAGACAAATTTGTGATGGTGCATCTACAACTTCGTTAAGTGAGTTCACAGATTGTTTTACTTATGCCTGTATTACATCCGTAGATGTCGAACGGTCATTTTCAAAATACAAACATATTTTTTCACCAAAGCGAACATCGCTGACAGAGACAGCTGTAGAAACATACCTGATGCTATTATACTATAGATCTTCCCCACTTTGTGATGACGACAACCAAACTACTTCATAAATCTGTTTAAAAGGGTGAGTTTTATACAAATTTTTATAAAATGTAACATTATTGTTAAAATTTATTTCCATTTATTGTACTTATTCAAGTATTATGATATGATGTAAACATATGAGTCATATGACGGCTCTGGCGGCCAGGTGACCTCAGACAGCTCTACACATCACCTAGAGACAGTCCTAGAATTGATATCATTTATCGCTACCTCCCAATGTTTACTTATTTCATATTTAAAATTATTAGCATTAGCAATTATTAGCATATTAGTCTTCCTCGCACTCACTGTTAAATGTAAAATACCAAAATTGAAATTCGTCAGTCTGTGTATCAGATTTTACTTCTTATAACACAACAATGAACCACAAAAGATAAAGATGATATAGATGAATAGTATTGGTAAGCTAAGCATTGGAAATAGCCAATTTGAGCATAGATAAAGAAATGATCCTAGATAAGATTTGACATAACATGGTAATATTTTATTTCACGGAGAAACGATCTACAGAACTGATGGCGTTTTCTGTTGACTGAACTTTTATGCATTCGCTATATTTATTTCTCTCAATGTGTGTTAAAATAAAATGGAGCTACACCAAATATATAAAACACAATCAGTGGAAGATACTGAGTATGATGTCATATAACCATAAAATGTGAAACATATCTGAATGGCACGATATTTGAAGACCTTTGATTTTTTTGCCGTCTCTTTACATGGATTGTACCTGCTGTTAATTTCGAATTTAGAATGGAAAATGCTAATTTAATTTCTTTTTTCGAGAACTAAAGTGTCACTTTTAGTGCCGAAGGGACTAAGTGTTTATAAAAGTCCCAAGGGATTAAATGAAAATTAAAAATTTACACCATAGTAACTAATTTTTGAAATTTATTTCTCATTAAAATGGACGTTATATTTATGTACATTTTCTTTTTTACAATTAACTACATACGTATGTTAAATAAAGGGTTATTCATATCTTGTAAAATATTAACTTTATATGAGTAGTGGTGAGAGGTATGTGAAATTTCTCATGTGGTCCAAATGCTACTATCCGACCGACATTATAGCTGTTCCTGTGGCGGATAGCGACTTGCGAAGCAAGTACCGAGAGCGGCGATCTCTAGCCCAGGTGGACTAAACTACTGTTATTAAATATGATTTGAACGAAACAACTACTCAGCGGGCAAATACCCCGACCTGCCTTGGATTATACCTTCAAATCATAATAGATCGGTAGCCAATATCATTTGTCAATCAGTAACCAGACATAGACCGGTTTCGAACTTATTAGTTCTCCTCAGTATGCCATAGGTTATGGAACAGATAAATGATAGTGGCCAACCTGCTAGTCATATACTGACTAAGGTAAATTGAGTAGTGGTGAGAGGTATGTGAAACTTCTCATATGGTCCAAATCTATGATGTCGGTCGGATAGTTGCATTTTGGGTTTTGTTTAATCACAGCTGACCATGGATCGCAATAACATTGTTTCAGTTGTTTTAATCAACACAACAAATTAGTTGGACATGCCAAAGCATTTAATAGCTGTCCAAATATTTATGAAAAATATTTACTAATAACAAAAGACGTGTCAATATTTTTAGAGAAAAATAAAAGTATGGAATGAAATTCAAATATACTAACGCTAAACATTTTTTGCTAATTATTATTTTCTAACTTTTACAAAAACTTATTACAAATAAGTATAACGTATATCTTTTTAAACAATTATTTTCCCGGCTATTTACCAAAACGCTGAAACTTGGATTATAAAAAAGATAATATGCACATTATGTTCAGACGACTGATTCAATAATGTTATTTTTAATTATATACTCTGTAAGTAAAACTAAAAATAAATAAAGCAAAAGTACTCACCAGTTGAACAATCACCTCAAAACTTTAAAACATCCACTGACACATGTTTCTGTATCTTTGCGTCTTCAGTATAGCCCTTTGAAAGCTCCGAAAGCAACTGCGAATCTTAGTAAATCCTAATGTAATAAATAAATATTAATGGCTTCGGAGAACAGAATAATTGAAATTATGTCAGCCATTTGCCAAAACGCTGACTTTATTTTTAGAATCTATTTTTTAAGTTTATGTTCTTATAAAATGTTTTTGTTACAATAAATGACAAAAAATATCTGTTCATTTCCGTCTGAGAAAAATACATATATCTTTGGAATTCCATGGAGTTCCTCGGAATTCTTTTGGAATTCCTTGGAATTACGTGTATTTTCGTGGGTTTCTTTGAAAATCTCTGGAATTCCTAGCCAAAATAGTGGAATTCCGTGGAAGTACTTGGGAAATAGAAGTTTGGTTTACAAATTTTTGACGGTATTTTTATTTAAAAAGTAGGAATAGTAATTTCCTTGTGGGTAGGCACATCTGTCATCTATAGATCAGTTTCGCCGTGTTATGCCTCATTAGTATGGCTCCAGACAGAATGTACCTACCTCCAAGGAAATATCGTACCTTGTCACCAAAGGAACGATGTAATATGCAATAAAATGCCTGGGCACCCATCCAATGTCTTTTCGTATCAACGCATAACAATCAACTTGGCAATGTCTGGACTAGACTAGAATTATAAACTGGACAAAGAGGACAAAGATAATATCAGAGGTAAATTATGATAAAAGTAAAAAATCTTGTCATCCGTAGACTAATTTCGCCGTGTTGCGGCTCATCTAATATAAAATATAAATCATCTATACATGGTGTTTCAAAAAACATGTGCCATCGCTTATGCGAGATTTCTCACCCAAAAATAAGACAAATAATTCCTGTTAACATGGGTCCACTCTTGCTTCGTTTCTGAGAATCTTTTTTAAAAAATGTATGAAGCTCGATATTGAACAGAGATTAAAAATTGCAGTTACCTCCTAAACGAAGCCGAAATTGAAAAAACACCGAGAAGTAACCCCGTTTAGACATTTACCTGTCTATATAACTCTGCACACAAAAAGTAAAAAGTCAGTGGCGTACATATGTTTTTAACAAAATTATTAAATTGCAAGCCCGTACGCACGCCCCTGATGAAGCTATCCATTTCATTTTAATACTGACATATATAGTGTTTTAAGCACTTTTCCCAATCTAAATATCATTCAAATGACTAAATTTGGAGATATTTTGGAAAACTTATAAAGGAATCTCCGCATAAGCGATGGCACGTGCCCTGTGTACATATGTATATATAATTTGCCTTCAAATTGATTTCAGTATTTTTTAATAAAAGCTGAACAGAAAACCTTTTATAATTCGTACATAAAATTAAAGGGTAGAGAACAATAATCGTGCTCGAACCCTACTATTAGAAACCATCTTTGAAGCCAAGAGTATTTATTGATTGACAAAGTAAAAGTAAAACGTCAAATAGTCGTGGTAATTAAATTAATTTGATTCGGCAAAGAACCTCTGCAAGCTAATAAAATGTGAAGCTGTAATTTTAATAAAAAATAATACTTTAACTTTTAATGTATATTCGTAGAATGAGTAAAGTTTAGTTAATTGGCCAAATGAGCAATTTTAATAATAAATATTTAAAAACTGAATATTTTTATGCTGTCTGTATTCGTTTTCATTAATTTACTATTTGTTTTTTAAGACTACTCTTTTAAATATCTGCTAATTATTTATCATATGACTTAGGAATATATAATTTAGTTACCGAGAGCAAAAACGATTATAATTTAAAAAAAGTTGCCTATGTAATTCGAAATATGATCTGAACAATTGTAATAACAAGTTTCTACATAAAGATGAAAAGCGTATTTAATGATAACAAATAAGAGTATTCTCGTTTCACGTACGTTTACTTTATCATTTGAACGTGGGATGCTATAAATCCGTTTGAATTGGATGTGTATTTTATCTTTAGATGTTGACGTGAAAAAGTTTGGTAATACATAAATAAATTTCACACCAGTTGACAGCAAAATCTCGATCCCTCCAAAGAACCCAAACAATTTGATTAAATTTAAATCATTAAATTCAGACGAAATCCAGCCTATTTCCTACTATTTAAGGATGGGGTAACCAACTATTGGAACTTACGCGTTTCTAAGTCAGAAAAATCTTGTAGGACTTTTTAATTCTTAACTGGAGATTACGGCCTATACAAATTTTGCTGTAATTTGCAAATTATTTCGCCCCCAAGCGTATCACCTTATCTATTCGTAGTGCTATAGGCGGTTTATCTACTGCCTAATTCAAAGAATGAAAGACCAATCAATCATCAACTCTGTTACCTGTCCTTGCAAGAAAAATTGCATGACAAAATGTGTTAAAAGTAAGAAAGTTGTTTGCCTCCAATATACTGAACCATTATGCAACAACTGTGATAATTTTTTATGCTTGTAGGAAAATGTTTTCGTCATTATATACTTTTTTATGATTCCCAGTTACTATCTTTGATATATTATTAATATTTACTTCGATATGTTGTCTGTTAGAAAAATTTTCTATAGTTTTCTTATAAAATAGAATAATGTGCATATTTATGGACTTGTATTATTATTTGAAAATAGTTCTTCTTAACGAATATGACGAATCAATTTGCTACATTGAATTAGTCATTCATAAGAGGTTTATTTAATAAAAAATATACATTACAATAATTCAGTAGCTTTATTGATAATGTTCCCCCCCTAAAAAAGAACAGTTCCTCAGGCTGCATATCTCCGTTTATGTACTAAAACTCGTTTGTCTCCAGTTAAGAGAGATTTTCACGACGAAGAATGAAAATGCATACTATCACCATTTTTCTATCAGAATATATGAAACGAGGTCGGATAAAATAATGTATTTACATTCTATGTTCGTAAGATCCGTAACATGTATACATTTATGGATATGAAATGTATACAGCGCGTTCACAAAGTGTCCCCGCCCACGTTCTAACTTTTGAACAGTTTGACACAAAGAAATCAATATTGTGGTGCTTCTATGAGAAATCAAATTGAATCCTTCTAAGATGATGTTAGGATGCCATCTTGCACAGCAGTTTTAAAAGGCATATGCGCTGGAATGAAACTATTTGAAAGTTATTTTAATGTTAAATACAAATACAAACATTCTATCGATGTGAATTGCAGTGACGTCATTATGCAAATATTCATTTATTAGAGTTACTTTATGAAATATGTAATAATAATTAAACATTTTGATTTATAAGTTGAATGTGAAAATCTTTTAATAAGTTTCTCTCGAAGTTTGACAAATATCTGCACGTTTGATATTGCCACATACATGTTGTTCTTTGTATTATGACTAGAGACCAGATTTCAGGTAGTCATTTCATAAATATCAGTGACGGAATCAGCTCATGTGGGAACACATTAAAATTTGTATGTGCAAAAATGATACATAATACAAAAGAGAAATTTTACCTCATACTTTTGACGGGTGATTTTTGTAATGTCCAAAATTAGATGAAAGCTGAACATATAACAAAACACTATTGCACAATAACAAATATTTTTTGGCATTACAATGAAAACATATTATTAATAATAGAAAAGTTTTTAAACCGGCCTATTAATAGTTTAAAAATTTTGTTGGGTAAGGGTCCTTATGTTGAGAAAAACTATTTTATCAACTTACCGACGTTTTGGTACATTTTATTACCATCTTCAGGGCACTATAAGATATAAAATTATGATGTATGTATAAAATTTAATTGCATTTTATACATGCATCATAATTTTATATCTTGTAGTGCCCTGAAGATGGTAATAACCCTTACCCAACAAAATTTTCCCAATTATTAATAAATTGTTCTAAATGATTCGGAGTTAAATTTTGACGTCTGTAATTAAAAATCAATTTGTTGTCCCAAAACGGCCGTTCCACGTCGACAGACGTAACTGGAGCCATTAAACTCTAGTTCTGGGTTGTTTTATATCCACTGGTCCACGGTATTTCGCGAGGGAACCAGTCGGGACATTTTTTCACAATAAGACAATAAAATGCCTAAGACTCTATTTAAATGCAATTGCAAACTACTGATCGTCGGGACGTCGGGATCGCAGCAAGCTCACACGTCACATGTGTAATCAATTGAGATGTATGTAGGGTGGGAGTTCTGTGTTACAGGTATGTCTGCTTGTTTATTTATTTGAACAGCGACATATTATAAACATTTTCAATTTATAACAGACTTCTTGTGATCGTACAAAACCTACATTTAATTTAGTGCTTTATTATTTAGTTTTAGGTAATTCATATGGATATAATTAAGGAATTTTATTTTAGAAAATTTATTTTCAGTAATTATGTACTAATCTTTTACATTTAAAAGATGACAGTAGAGCTTATATTTGTAACATGCAGTTTTTTTCGTTTGTTCATTGTTTCAATTAATTACGCGAGTACATAAAAGTGTTGTATTTTGCAAGGTATTAGTAATATACAATAAAATAGCATGAGAGATGATTGTTAATTAATTCCTAAAAAAAATCGTGTGTCATTCCATTTCATAATATTTATTCTTATTTCATTAGTAGTGTAGAGTTGTATGTAAGCTTGGAATGACTAGTTGACCTGCGATCTCTTTTTTATGAAAATGAATACATTATCAGATTTAAGATTTGTATCAGGTTTCTTGCAACTTTTTTTAATTATCTGTACAATTTTTTTTATAGATTTATTGGTAGTTTCTAAGTACTTTGAATACAGGACGAATATACCTTCTGATTCATAATGGTGAGGAGCTAAGTTACTACTATGTTTCAGTGATTAAAATGACATTATTTTAATTTAATATCAAAATCAAGAATTTTAAAACTGGGTCGTAATTTGGAATATTGGACAATTTAACGGCTCTCACAAGCTTTAACTATATTTCGTGCTGCATCAGTGATTAACATAAATATTTGCGAACTACCAACACCCATTATATCAAGCGTTTTCGTAACTATGTAGAGTTACATCTAATAAAGATTATATCTCACTTTTAATATAATCTGATAGAAAATATAATGTTAGCAAATTTTAAGCTGCTTTATAAATACTTCATTATTTAATACTTTTGTCCGTGTATAACTGTTGTAAAAAGGGCCACAGTTAACAAAAATCATTTGCTTGAAATCCACTTTACTTGAACTAGGAAACATTAACATTTCGCAAGTCATCTTTCAGCTATTTAGCGAACTGCCAGAATCAGTTACAATGGTTAAATAAGTTGCCAACTTGCTCAATCATGGAGGTGTTCATTCTGAAAGTAAACCTCATTATTTGATGAATAGACACGGGTGAGCTTTGAATCTGAAAGCGTATATATTTTCTGTAATATAAAACTCTCAATCGATATTTTTATATAGGGATCGCAGTTTTAATAAATAAAATGAAAATATGTGAACACTTTAGACGCGTAATAAAAAATATTCTAATTCTAAAAATAGAATATCAAATATCACGTTTGGGTTTTATTATTGCCTACAGGTAATAACTTTTTAAGATTTTTCTGATTTTTCAATGTTCCTGTACCATTTTATATTTTTATTACTTCAATGTTTTTTTCAGAAATTTCAGTTATGACTTTTATCTGCGATATGCACGAGAGTCGACTGTTCGACTGGTGCAGATCAAATTAGTTGGTATTTTACATTGTTCGGTTAGATTTTTGAATGTACCACCTATTCCTAATTTTTCCATTCAAAACTACATGGAATTATTTTTTAAATCACTTACTGTGGCCTATTTCCTCTACCAAGGCCAATCACTGACGTCAAGGCACAAGCTCATCATCAGTAGGGGTGCCTACCGTGCAAAGTTAAAACACTATAACTGATAAAATTTCGAATGAGATTTTTGCGGCAATCTACGTAAAATTGTATGGCTCTGTGGCATTATATACATGCTGATTTAAATTGAACCTCCACGATGGGCATCTCGCTTATCTAAAGAGATACATGGTAAGTTCAAATTTGATTAAGCTGATAAATTTTGAGCTCATTAACAGGAAGAGGAACTGAGTCCAGAACCGGTAGCTACTATTGCCTCATGTGGCTGACAGAAGAGCATACGTAGACAAATAATAGCAAAAGTATAGAATGGACAATGAAATACAAATACCGATTGATACAATGTATTATTCAGAATCACTCAAGTCTGCCATCGCAATAGCATTCGTTCTCCATTCGTGGCTGTTAAATTTCAGCAATTTGACCTTATACCAAAAACAACTTATTTTTAAAATTTTTAATAATTAATTATTTATTTATTACATATGTGTACCTAGAGCAAACTGTTATTTGTGTGCTTCGGTCAGATGCATAACTGGGGTATTTTTGCGATTTAACCAATCATGGTGCAGTTTTAGTCAACAGCAAGAAGGTTGGTCAAAACTACTGTCAGTGTTTACTAAATTTAGAGTCAACAAGGTCTAGTAAATATTTTTTTCTGTTACAACTCTTGGAGTTTTACTACATCCTAAACTACGTGGTTTTTAATATTAAATGTAGCTATTTCCAAATGTATTACAGAATAACAAAAATGTGCTGCAACATATTGCAACACACTGTTGGGCAGATTTTGCTTAAACCTTTTTTTAAATAATCAAATAACTATTTGAAGTTGCTTAAATGTAGACTGTTTTACTGGTAATAATAAAATAAAATATGTATTTTTGTACATTTTATTTAGCAGTTATATGAAAACTTGATCTTTAAAGCATAAGGCAGATGCAAAACTTGGTTTTTAAATCATTTAATCATAATTTTTGATTTCTTATAAATTAAATAATATTATGTGATTTTTAGCAAAAAATTCAGTCTTCTAATACTAAATGTCTAGTATTATTTTTAACACAATATAAGTGGTATATTAACTAAATTATTTGAAAAAATATTATACCCGTCTTTTAAATGTTAATTTACAAATTGTGGTGTTAAATATACAATAATATAAGTAGAAAGAGAGGTAGGGTTTCTTGGATCGGCCCTAAATCAACATTACATGTTAATTCTTTTCTGTATTGTATCATAAATTTCTTATGATTCTCATAAATTTGATTACATGTTAATATGTCATATTTATTGTGTCAAATTACCTTTCCTAATAGTAATATTACAAAAAAACAGAATACCAGAGATGCATATTACGCTACTGACCACTGTGGACTGACTACACACTGGCGAGTGTAAAATGATTTAATATTTTTTACTGTGTATGCCAAACATCAGTTGTGAGAAAGTATTGGTAGATGGAATCAACATAAAATAAAAACTCCTATAATAATTTGGTCAATAATATATATTAAAGGAGTTACACCCTTTCATAGATGACGGAAAAAAACACTGTTTGTGCCGTAACTCAGAAACCGTAACAGATACGCATATCAAAATTTAGAGATTACTTTTTGTTCAGGATCTTAACGATGTGCTACATTTATTTTTCAATTTAGTAGTCAGGGGTGGTGCACAGGGGACTTAGGTTGGGTGTGGTAATAAATATTTTTGAAATCGCTAATTCTATTAAAAATTTTACTTTAAAATATGATTTTTCAATCATTATTACAAAGAAATGATGTATCTTAACATGGAATTTTTGCTAATAGTAGCTAGTTTTGAAACTAAAGCAGTTTAACTAACTATTAAACTAATATGGGTGGACCTGTACTATAAAAATAAAAAAAGTTATATATGGGTAATTGAATTAATTTCTATTCCAAAAAATGTTTTTTACGATTGTTTATCACTCAGCGATTTTCAAACTCCTTTATATATCAAAATTGATTATTAATATTATTCAGTCACATACTCGATTTAACTAATGGTTAAATGGTTATTAATCTTAATTGAAAAGCCGTGTTATATAATTATAATTATAATTAATTATATATGAATGTTATTGTCGTTCAATCGGTAATTTCATTTATTTGGTAGAGACAATATGAGACTAAAACTATAATAAAAAAACTTGTATCAGATAAAAATATTATATTTTTCCAAAGTATGGGATAAAATTGAATTTTTAGACAATTCGAATAATCGTTATACTTAAAATATAACTGTAATACAACAAGTTTGAATTAAGTAAGTCGGATAATGGAAATTAAAACCAAGAGGTATGGACAGCTTCTACCACGGCGTTTTGGAACGATTATTATATTTATTTGATTTCAATGATTACGTTATATTGGAATCATCTGTTTTCATATGTTACAGCTTTTTACATTAATTTATTAACTAATTAATAATAATATCTTAATGTAAGGCTTAACAATCACAACTAAACTACTGCAGTTTGTAACTTATTTTTTTCTTTACTTGCTAAATTACAAATCAAGACAGAGTTCCTGGACCTATTGTGTAAAAGCCGCGGTGGAGACTATTGTTCGTTCATCTAAAGATATATTTGCGTATTAACGTATTTACTAAAATTATCTGAATGTTTCACAATTTCAGTGTTTCTTCTGAGACGCCACAGATAGTGAAACACTAAAATTAAGAGAAATATCAGAACAACACTCAATCAAATATTAATTTTTTTTTTATCGAAGACAAGTAATTCTACAAAACATAAATTAATATTCTCATAAATAATAAAGAAAAAATAATCCCACCACTAAGAAAATAAAATAATACGTAAATAAATAAATAAATAATTCAAATTTGAAGCTCAAACGACTTCCTTCTTGAGAAAGGCAATATCCTAACTTACTGAAAAAACCCCTTCTGATATTCGCGCTGGTAACACACGGGCGACTGTAAAAGTGCGCATATCGCTAGTCGTGTATCTAGTGGATTGAATCGATCTATATCCAATCCATCTATACAAAGTCTACAGTTCTTGAATATTTCTGACCCACCTCGACCAATTCGACAAAAAAAAACCAAAAAAAAGTTATATTTTTACACCAGCCAAATTTGAAGTGACGTCAAACTATATTTTTCATTATAACTTGTGAACGGTTGGAGATATCTAAAGTCTGTAACGACATTTAATGGGTTCCTTGTTGAGGGATACTCAGCGGTAGGGGTTCAACCCCGTACCTAATGCCGTTCTAGTTCCTACATTTTTGTTTATAGACAGAATAACTTGAATTATACTTAAATTTATTAATGCATCGCTTATACTAGGGCCACTTGCTAGGGCCAGGATCTCTAGTGTTGGGGCCATAGGCGGTACCCTGGTACTAGAACGACAGAAATTGGTACAGATAGGTAGTTCAAATTCATTCATATCTGACAGCAGCCACCTGGTGGGTGGCTTCCTTTGATGTATGCCGACAGAGGTTCTCACGATCAGTTCCCACGGTCTTCATGCCCAAGTGCTAAAACCTACTAGTTTAACTTCAAAACATTTAGACCACATATTAGTAATATATTTTTATTCTTGTAGGTAACTATGAGAAATACTAATGTGTGTTAGTTTAGTTGTTATATCCTATAATACCTTCAGCCCTCTTCGAGTGAGTGTTTATAATAGATTGACTTTATCAACATTGGATATTACGGAATTCTCAAAAAAAATTACAAAGTAAGATATGTTGTATCATACATGCATGAACATATTTATGCGATGACACAACCTACAGCCAATCCTGATTTTGACGTCATCAATACCTAAATTCCGAGTTCTAGTTATAGTTCTTATCATCATATAGAAACATTGTAAATTATAGTTAAAAAAATGGTTTCTTCGTTTGCAATACTCAAGATTTTGTTGACATAAGCAGTATCAGCTACTGTCTAATAAAGATCAAATCGTGAATATTGTAGTATAATATGAAACCCTTTCAGCCAAGGGTGTCCATGGGCGGGGTGCAAGGGAGTATAATTACACTAGGGTTTTTCACAAAAATTGGTTGAATACATGATTGAATTCCAGAATTGCATATTAAGGCTTACCAAATACCTTACATCACCCAAACAACAATTTATGTACCTATATAATCAGGTTATTGATATATTCGAATTTGAAACTGGTACTATCAGTGGGTGGGTATATATTACAAATTTCTTGCTTTGCACGCCTCTGGAAAATATTCAGTGGGCGCCCTTGCCTTTAACCCGCCAATAGAATCGTGTAATGCAATAAGCAGAACCTAATATTTTGATTCGGGACTCGCCTTTACACAACTTTAGAGTCAAGAAGGTCACGTCCTAGTGTCCTTATTATAGTTCGAAGGCTCTCTAATTATAATCAGGATATATTTTACTTACTTCAACCTACAACCAAGATGTTTCAAATGTCCGCGGTAAGCCAACTGAATAAAATAAATAAGGAATTAGAAATTTAAATCATATGTTTAGTTAGTTATTGTTAAAACTAAATAACAATAATTTAGGAAGGTAACATTTGTAGTGTATTGCGAAGATAAATTGTCGATCCGATACAATATTATCTGCGTAACTAATGTATCCTTGCAAAAATATAAATCCTTAAAACTTGTCAATATTTTGAAACCCCCCTAAAGTCAAAATGCCACCTTGAACAAGGAACAAAGAAATGAATCTGAACCAATTTTTCTTCAGCTTAATGGTTCTAAACTATGAGGGGTAGCGTAAGTAGATTACTTTGTATTTAAAAACTCAATATCCAATAAATGTTCATATGTACGCACACAAATATAGAAGTATAATTCCGTTAGAAATACAGCAGCATTGATAAAGATATGAACATTTTATTTTCACTATTATGCTACAAACTTGATGAACCAAAAAAATTCATATATGTTTATATATATATATATATATTTATATATATATATATATATATATATATATATATATATATATATATATTTATATTTTTAAACTTCATAAAATTAATAGCTCTAATTTTTTTTTGTATTTGGGAGGCCATTGACCAAATGACCGTATAGAAGAACCGCCGTTGAATATTAATCAGCACAAGCGTTATATACTATATAACATATAGTGAATTTTGTATGTACTTACAAAACTCAAGGTTTTTCTTAGGTATAATAAAATTTTAATATCCAAATTTTTGTATGTATGGCGAAAATTTTTTAATATGTGTAATTATTTAGATAAAATCGATGATAGATTCCGACTTCCTCGTATACCTAACACCTAGGGTGAGAAGCTCTAGGGGGGCGCGCACCCTTGTCCCCTAAATCCGCCACTGAAATAAGCTCTGTGTTATAGTACCACTTCATTATATGGGGATTCACTGAAGAGCAATAAAATATTTTCTGAACCTTATTTGTGGCATTCTCTACATTATATTCTTTTTTTTCTCTGGGGTTTACTAAATGAGATAAGTAACTTTGAAAAAGGAAACAGATTCGTTTCCGAAACATTAGGGAAATATATTACTATTTTTTTGTCTCATATTAGTTGTCAAAAACAACTTCTAACTGATCTTTTGACGTAAAGTAACAAGTGTAGAGGCATATTTTTCCAGTAGCATACTGGGTAACTAATTGTATACTTTAGATAACCAAGAATTATTCTTCTGGTAGTAAGCCACAAAAAAAGAAAAAAGAAAAAGGCAATAAAATGTTCCGGAAAATAAATGATAAATAACTGAATAAACAAAAAATATTCTCCTTACATTTGTTTTTCTCATTTATTTATGGCATTTATTTGAGATACATGTCTGTTACTGCCCTTAAGTCCATATGGAGCTAAAAACACACTCCTTTGTTTTTTAGTCTTTTTGCGGGTCATAACCAAAGGGCAACGAAAGTTGCTCTGATGTTCCTGTGAAGCAGACATATGTATGTATTTCGAGAACGAAAATATATAAAGTTCTGTGAATTAAATCTATTTAAAGTAAAAGAATTCAAGTTGTTTATTATCATGTTTCAGTTTAGGTTTAATTTTCAGTTGGATTAACAAAGAATATGATTTCATGAAAGTGTTTGAATTTTTTTGGTTCATCAAGTTTGTAGCATAATAGTGAAAATAAAATGTTCATATCTTTATCAATGCTGCTGTATTTCTAACGGAATTATACTTCTATATTTGTGTGCGTACATATGAACATTTATTGGATATTGAGTTTTTAAATACAAAGTAATCTACTTACGCTACCCCTCATAGTTTAGAACCATTAAGCTGAAGAAAAATTGGTTCAGATTCATTTCTTTGTTCCTTGTTCAAGGTGGCATTTTGGCTGTAGGGGGTTTCAAAATATTGACAAGTTTTAAGGATTTATATTTTTGCAAGGATACATTAGTTACGCAGATAATATTGTATCGGATCGACAATTTATCTTCGCAATACACTACAAATGTTACCTTCCTAAATTATTGTTATTTAGTTTTAACAATAACTAACTAAACATATGATTTAAATTTCTAATTCCTTATTTATTTTATTCAGTTGGCTTACCGCGGACATTTGAAACATCTTGGTTGTAGGTTGAAGTAAGTAAAATATATCCTGATTATAATTAGAGAGCCTTCGAACTATAATAAGGACACTAGGACGTGACCTTCTTGACTCTAAAGTTGTGTAAAGGCGAGTCCCGAATCAAAATATTAGGTTCTGCTTATTGCATTACACGATTCTATTGGCGGGTTAAAGGCAAGGGCGCCCACTGAATATTTTCCAGAGGCGTGCAAAGCAAGAAATTTGTAATATATACCCACCCACTGATAGTACCAGTTTCAAATTCGAATATATCAATAACCTGATTATATAGGTACATAAATTGTTGTTTGGGTGATGTAAGGTATTTGGTAAGCCTTAATATGCAATTCTGGAATTCAATCATGTATTCAACCAATTTTTGTGAAAAACCCTAGTGTAATTATACTCCCCTTGCACCCCGCCCATGGACACCCTTGGCTGAAAGGGTTTCATATTATACTACAATATTCACGATTTGATCTTTATTAGACAGTAGCTGATACTGCTTATGTCAACAAAATCTTGAGTATTGCAAACGAAGAAACCATTTTTTTAACTATTATTTACAATGTTTCTATATGATGATAAGAACTATAACTAGAACTCGGAATTTAGGTATTGATGACGTCAAAATCAGGATTGGCTGTAGGTTGTGTCATCGCATAAATATGTTCATGCATGTATGATACAACATATCTTACTTTGTAATTTTTTTTGAGAATTCCGTAATATCCAATGTTGATAAAGTCAATCTATTATAAACACTCACACGAAGAGGGCTGAAGGTATTATAGGATATAACAACTAAACTAACACACATTAGTATTTCTCATAGTTACCTACAAGAAAAAAATATATTACTAATATGTGGTCTAAATGTTTTGAAGTTAAACTAGTAGGTATTTAGTCACTTGGGCATGAAGACCGTGGGAACTGATCGTGAGAACCTCTGTCGGCATACATCAAAGGAAGCCACCCACCAGGTGGCTGCTGTCAGATATGAATGAATTTGAACTACCTATCTGTACCAATTTCTGTCGTTCTAGTACCAGGGTACCGCCTATGGCCCCAACACTAGAGATCCTGGCCCTAGCAAGTGGCCCTAGTATAAGCGATGCATTAATAAATTTAAGTATAATTCAAGTTATTCTGTCTATAAACAAAAATGTAGGAACTAGAACGGCATTAGGTACGGGGTTGAACCCCTACCGCTGAGTATCCCTCAACAAGGAACCCATTAAATGTCGTTACAGACTTTAGATATCTCCAACCGTTCACAAGTTATAATGAAAAATATAGTTTGACGTCACTTCAAATTTGGCTGGTGTAAAAATATAACTTTTTTTGGTTTTTTTTTTGTCGAATTGGTCGAGGTGGGTCAGAAATATTCAAGAACTGTAGACTTTGTATAGATGGATTGGATATAGATCGATTCAATCCACTAGATACACGACTAGCGATATGCGCACTTTACAGTCGCCCGTGTGTTACCAGCGCGAATATCAGAAGGGGTTTTTTCAGTAAGTTAGGATATTGCCTTTCTCAAGAAGGAAGTCGTTTGAGCTTCAAATTTGAATTATTTATTTATTTATTTACGTATTTTTATTTTCTTAGTGGTGGGATTATTTTTCTTTATTATTTATGAGAATATTAATTTATGTTTTGTAGAATTACTTGTCTTCGATAAAAAAAAATTAATATTTGATTGAGTGTTGTTCTGATATTTCTCTTAATTTTAGTGTTTCACTATCTGTGGCGTCTCAGAAGAAACACTGAAATTGTGAAACATTCAGATAATTTTAGTAAATACGTTAATACGCAAATATATCTTTAGATGAACGAACAATAGTCTCCACCGCGGCTTTTACACAATAGGTCCAGGAACTCTGTCTTGATTTGTAATTTAGCAAGTAAAGAAAAAATAAGTTACAAACTGCAGTAGTTTAGTTGTGATTGTTAAGCCTTATATTAAGATATTATTATTAATTAGTTAATAAATTAATGTAAAAAGCTGTAAATATATATATATATATATATATATATATATATATATATATATATATATATATATATATATATATATATATATATATATATATTTTTTTTTTTTAAACTTCATAAAATTAATAGCTCTATTTTTTATTTGTATGTGGGAGATCACTGACCAAATGACCCTATAAAAGAACCGCCGTTGTTAATATTATGTTATAATATAACAGTACATAAAATATGTAAATATTAATATAAATGTAGTCTTAACAACATTGCATTTTGCATTAATGTATATTAGCTCCCGGATTGCATGCTTTGTTTGAACGCATTCGACTGAATACGTGTAAATGCATGCTCGTCGTTTGTTTTCGTCATCTTCCGCTTGCGGCCAACGCTGACTCCGACAACAATCAAATAGTAATAGGCATGTCCACAAAAAAAATTGATGAAATGAAATATCAACTGTTTCTAAATGTCATTATTATTATTATCATGTTTATTTCCAATGGTTTCTGAAAAAAAAACAAAAAAACATTTACTGCTTAAAACGGGGACAATAATTTGCTTTAGTCGAATTTTCATATCTCTTACCCCTGTTTTTTTTAAGAACAGATAAATCTACATTTATTTGTAAATTAATAACTAATAACTATTTTGCATTTTCATCCACTTTTAAAACTGCTGCAACCAAAGTAAATTAATGTTCACTCTAAGACTTATACCAATGATAATACACCTCAGTTGCATTATAATGGCTGAATTTTCTAGAAATGTCTACAAAAATACCGAAAAGTGCAATTTTGCGCACGTTTTTCCACTGCATATTGGACATACATTTGTATAGAATTTTTCTACTCTGTTACACCCTGCATACTTAACCAACTAATGCACATCAAAGGTTGTAACCCACATCAAGATTAGGTTTAACTAACTATTTATCATTGGAACAAAATAGTTTTGATTTAATTAAATCCTACTAGAATTTTCTCCTAGTGAATGTAGTAATCATAGCTTTACATAGCAATTCCATTGTATTTATCTAGGCATCTAAGCTCTAATACTAGATTTAAGCCAGAGCCAGGATGTTATTCCACTTTTGACGAATTGGTAAAAATTTGCTTTTAAATTATTTTGTATTTAAAATATTGATTATTTGAAAGAGCTTACCCATACATAAACATTGTGTGGAAATCAATAACAACAATCTTAACCTTTTTATGAGATTTGTTCTTGACTCTATAAATTTATACTTTTATTCCATTTAATAATAGTCCGTTACTGGGATTTATGTTTTAATCATAAATTTGACCATAAAGATACTGCTTTTATGCGAAAATTTTTCACAGTAATAACATACCTAATATTTATAGTTCACATAAATTTTACAATAGTTGCTGCCTCTATTTTGTTTTAATGTTTTCTGAAAAATAATGATGTGTGGTATCGATATAAAGTAGGACGCATTAGAAAGATTGGAAGTTTAAAAATATTTTTTAGATATTTAGCGAATATATTTAAGACAGTACTTTTAATTGATTAAAAAATATTTATGTATATTATTTTTATAAATTATACCCTAGTAGACAAACAGAAAAAAGAAATTAAACAACATTATATCATATTCTTTTCCAACATAACTTTATGAATAGCTTTTCTATAGTGAAAAATTTCTTTTTATCACTCAGGTTTCAATTGAATCTGTAAAGGAGCAAAGATGTTATGTATATACATATTATCTTTGAAAGAAGGAAACGCACTTGTGACTCGCGGTTCCAGCGCATCTTTGTTTTAGGCCGATCACATCACAGTCGCAAACAACATGCACATTATTGGAGAAAACGAACTTGTGATGCGCGGTCCCAACCCCAACTCCCACACATCTCTGCTCATTCTAGGTCGAGCTCATCGCAGGCGCAGTCGCAAATGAATTATGCATATCATGTGATCATGTCTCGTGCTAGTCGCGTTCTACGTAAAATCCTTTATTAAACATAATATATTTAAAAATTATCTACATTATAGGGATGCCGATTTTTCATAAAAGTATCGATTTCATAAATCGATCTAGATCGATAATCAAAAAATCGATTGTGAAAAAATCATCTCCTAAAAGATCGATTTTTTTTAGAATCGATCTTAAAATCGGGAATTCCGTTTGCGTATTATTAGGGAATTATCGTAAATAGAGGATTAATTTCTTTGAGCGTTATTTTTGACATCTAAGCGTAATTTCAAAAATAATGTTTAATGCTTTCGTTTCGATTTTTCGATGATTCCCTCCAATCTCTAAAATACGAATGTTATTTATTCATTTATTTATTTTATTTAACGGATATGTTGCCTGTGTAAAATATACTGTATTAAATATAAACTCGACTAAATTGCCTCTTTATTACAGTCCAAATCAACAGATGTAGTCTGTAAGAATGAGTAAGCACAAAGATGACGTTGCGTTCCCCCCTGCCGTTTTCCCCGCAGGAATTACGGGGTAACCTTACTCAATATTTTAAAAACCTTGACTCGAGCCGTATTTCTTTGACAGGGTATTTCAGATCAGATCAGTTGATTCTCGCTTCTGATTGGTTCTGTCAGTTTGCACCAACTGTCTAAACCAATCAGAAATGAAGACTGAAATGATCCAAGAGATTTTGTCAAAAGAATACGGCTTTAATAACATGACAGAAGAAGAAAACAGAACAGTGTCGCGTTCTATTTCTGTCGCATCCCCCGATCGTAGAGTAGTTTGACATTGAGTTTGACTTGTGTTACTATTGTTCTTTTGTCGGACTCTCGACAGATTTAGCTTTATTTTTTATAATCTGTTATTTTAAATCGATTCTTAGAAATACTAGGTTTCAGGATCGATTCGGTAAAAATCGAAACTTTCGAGAATCGATTAAAAAAATCGGTTCTTTTTTTAAAAAAGATCGATCTTCAACAAAATCGATTAAAAAATCGGCATCCCTACTACATTAGTATGAGGGTAGCACCCACAGAGGTTCTCTGTGGTAGCTCCTAAACTAGAAAAGCCTTGTTTTGTGTTAATATCTCTCATTGAGAATATTTAATATTTAGATATATTATTAAACACAAATGTATACATAATTTTATCTAAATTAACATATGAGTAATACCACTAGCACCTCCAGAACAGCTTACATAATCGTTAATGTTACTGAATTGAAATACATAATATTAATACAAATACAAAGGAATACATAAAGTTAAGAGATAAATATTTGGCGAAGAATCGTTGTAGGAGAATCATGAGGGTATTTTACAAATATTATTAGGTACCTATTGAGTTAAAAAATTAACTGAAGAGCAGTGGCGGCTGGTGAAATTTAGGCTATGTCATATCTTAGTATTGGAGCATGGGACCTAAGCGATACTTTAAGGCGTAACTATCAACACCAAATGAAGAAGTTTTGCAGAAAAAAATTGCGATTGAAATTTGAAAAAGTTTAAAAAATTGTGAACCTCCGAGGTTATTTTTTAAATGATTTGTAAAATATTCGCGAAACATTTTTCCAGAATCAGGTGGAAAACAACGATATATTTCAAATTTCATAAAAAAATATTGATTTTTTTACAAAGTTGTACCTTTTTAAAATTTGCACCGTAAAAAATTAATCTAAAATAAAATTTCAAAACGGTGTAACTTTATAGAAAACCAATATTTGTTGTGAAATTTGATATCTGTTTTTATATTTTCCACCTGATTCTGGAAAAAAATGTTTCGCCAATATTTTATAAATCCTTTAAAAAATAACCTTGGAGACACAATTTCTCCAACTTTTTTCGCAAATTTCAATCGCAATTTTTTCTGCAAAACTTCTTCATTTAGTTTTGATATTTACGCCTTAAAGTATCGCTTGGGTTCCATGGTCCAATACTAAAGCCTAAATTTCACCAGCCGCCACTACTGAATAGGTCGGAAGATGTCGCAATAAAATTTGAAATTATGACGAAATTTATTTTTGTTATTAATATTTTTGTGATTAAAGATAATTTATTAGAATAGTTCTTGATAATCAATAAATTTCTGTTGAGACTTTTATTTTTATTATACAGGGTGTTTCGGAAATGCATGGACAACGGTTGACCACAGATTTCTAAGGTCAAAATAATACGATTCAGATAAACTTACCTATATGCACCCTTACGAAATAACATCCCCCTGTAGACGGAGAACCTCAGCTTGTTTCTTTTGAATAACTTTTGAATGATATAATTTACAGACCTTCAAGGCTTAATAAATTATTATATGAGGTTTAATACCCTCTGAGCCGAACGAAAAACTGTATACAGAGTGTTAATATTTAGATATCCTAGGCCTCTATTGTACCCAGAACTTTGTTCTTACGCCAATACCTCTATTTTTATCCAGAACTTTTATGTCCTTATGCCAATGCTTTGTTCAGTAAACAAATTCCAAAGGGCAGTTTGTTTATAAACTTTTTGATATATTGTAAAAAGGTCACATTTCGTATGGTATGAATTCTTATCTGAGTACAAGTCCAAGTGTGACTGGTCTCATAGGTTGTTTACAAAGCAAAATCAATGCTTTTATGGCATGGCTTAACAAAAAATACATCAAAAACAGTTTTTATTCGTTTTTCCCAAATTACAAAACTATACAGCAAGCAAGTTACCAAGAATTAATGGTAAATCTCTTGAACAAGTTCAGTCTACTTGACTTTTAAAGTCCATCCGTATAAGATGCCATAAAGAAAATTGTGTGCTATTGTATCAATAAGAACGATCGGGGCTTATTTCTTTAAAGATGCAAACAGTCGTCCAGTAACCGTGAACTCAGAGCATTATGTAGAGATGTTGAAATATTTCTTCATCCGAAGTTGCATCGACGAAGAATATAATATGTGTGGTTCCAGCAGGATGGGGCCTCGGCATATACTGCTCGCCTACCTTTAGAAACATTTTATGACTTATTCCCTGGACGTTCAATTTTGCGTTTTGGCAATATTCCGCCTGGGAGCCTCGATCTGATGGTCCCAGATTTTTATCATGATGCTCTCTAAAGAAAAAAGTGTTTTCCCAACGTTTTGACACCACTGAAGAATTGAAAAACTGCATGCGTGCTGAAATTTCTGAGAATTTTTTACGTAATGTTGCAATAAATTTCACAGAACAATTTTGTACGTGCATACAACAAAGTGATGAATATTTTCGAACAAATTGGACTTTTAACAGTTACAAAGATATTCTCTGTGTTAGTAAAAACCCGCGCAAGAGCAAAACTCTGGTAGAGTTTATTAATGACGAATTCCTTTTCGGCCACCTCTATCGCCCCAGAGCAGCTGCATGTGGTGACAGCAACATGCCACAATTTAATACTTTTCTTTCATTTTTTAGCTAACTCTGGAATTTACCGTAGGTCCGTTCGTTTCGTCTACACTTTAGTTTATGTGCAGCTGAAAATTCATTGTGATTAGTCAATCTTAAATCTGGGGTTCCTCTATTGGTCGTTAACTCTGAAAAGTGGAGAAGTACAGATGAAAAGAACAGACCTCGTAATACTCTGCCACAGCATAAAGGTACGATTCCGATGATGACCGCAGCAACCGGCTGAAACTTCAGGCTGCAGCCGCAGACGGCAGTGCCGTTGTCGTCTGTGGTCGGATCAATATTGCTCACGGCGACAAGTTGGTCTTGTAGTCGCTTCGAAGTGTTGGAGGCAACACGTGAGACATGTTTGGAGACTCTACCGATACAATTTTGTGTCTTTTGTTGGAAGAGGATACTTCATCCGACGATGACTTTTTGTTATTATATACTAGACAGAAAAGAAAAGCTACGATGCCTTTATTTAAAAACAGACTACATGAAGGAAGTTATTCAGTGTTGATAAAAAATTTGCTATAATGTTCATTAATTTATCTTCATCTGCTTCTGAAAACATCATTTTTATTTTTTAAACGATTAAAAACACGCATTGTCGCTCTGCGGTCAGCGTCACAACTGGTTCTTGACTGGTAGAGCGGTCTGCGGTGGCGGCGAAGTGCGACCGCAAGCAACAGTGGCGCTGTGTTCAGAATGCATCCCATATAAAATAGTGAAACCAGTACTGCCGCTGCGGTTTGCTGCTGCAGCCTGCAGTTGCAGTCGGTTGCTGCGATCACCATCGGAATCGTATCTTGAGGAGAATCAGCAAAAAAAGTCCGCATACTACGCATCGTCCTCAGTATGCAGATTGGTTAGTTTCCTTCTAGATATTGTCTAGTGAACATCGGTGGTGCAGAGAAGTACTGATGTATTTTTGTATTTTTTAAATATCGTGTTGAATGATTTTTTTGTGTAAAACTATTGTGGTGATTAGATGTACTAACAATTCCAAGAACAGCATTATGAATTTCTTTAGATTTCCTAAGGACATCAATTGGTTTAAAAAGGCGTTGAAAATTTTCAGTTAAAATTATATATTTATTGTAATTATTCTGTTAACATTAAGAGGGCTAATCCGACTTGTGTTTGTAAGGTAATTTTTCAAAATTTATTTCGTCCATACGGTTTGGTCAAATTACACCAAATTTGGAAGAGCGGTAGATGAAGGTGCACTAGAGAATACATGTATCTTATTTTAATTAAATTTCACTTCATGTAGGAAAAATATACACTGTAAATATAGGTAAAATTTGAATGTGACTAGCTCCATAATTATTGACATAAATCGGTAAAATTCATACAAGGCTTCTAGAATGAACCTTCATAATTATGTTCAGCAAGTTTCATATTTCTATTCCGTACCATTTCGTTAAAAATAATTTTCTAAATAAGTACCTTTGCCAGTAGAAATGGAGCAAGGAAGTGCTGCCTCTACTGGGAGTCAGACCGTAACTAAGCCGGCTATAAACTGCTTGAGTGAAGGTATAGTCAAGAGCAAAATTATTCAGCGGCGGATATATAAAAACAGCAAAAACCCTCCGTGAAATTTGTAATAGTGTTTTGATTTGATATATATATTTTAAGTATGTATTTACTTACTATTTTGTTTATATTTTGTAATTATAATAATAGAAAAAAATAATAAATAATTATTTATGTACTTTTATAGCATACAATTTTACATTAATAATAGGGGAACTTGCCTATAATTTTAAAAATAAAAATAATACTAAAAAACATAGCGTAACGTTGTAATAAAACGTGTACTTCATAAAAAAAATAAGATTTCTAATTCTACGCGATCAGTATGAAGGATCTAAACAGCGATAAAATTAAAGTGGCCCGAAGCGAGCTACTATTGACTATGACGTCACACCATACAATATTCGGTAGTCGTTGCGCCGGGAAGCAACACAACCAGATGTTTTCCAATTCCAATTTAAAATCTTTATTCACAATTAAGTAGATTATTTACAACTTGTATGGGGTACAGAGTAAAATTTATATTAATATATACATATATTATATACAGAAAAAAGAAAACTAAAAATCAATTCATTCATAAAATACTTAAAAATAATAATACAAACAAATTAACAAAGTATGACATTCTATATAAACATATGTACAATATGGTGTTATTAGACTTTGGTTAATTTGTTAGTGACTGTTCTGATATAAATATATAATTGTGTTTTATAGTACCGCTTATTGTAGTTGTACAGATATTTTAAAATGACTGAACAAGGTTTTTCAAAGGGCCAATCTGATAATTTGCCTAAAGTGGATATGTTTATGGTGGCATCTTTTATACAAAATAGTGAAAGTTTTTCCCTTGGAGAGGTCCGCGGGGTCAAGGCAGAGAAGTATGTATTTTTTTAGCTTTTAGTAATAATTTATAAACATAAAATAGTTATGACTTGATCACGGAATAAAATGAAATAATGCTTAGTCGCAACTAAGCTTTTTTAGCAGACTTAGTCTTATGTTTGAAAGAATTTAGGGTAATTCTTTACAACAGCCACTTCTATATTTTTCGTGTTTTTTTTTTGTACACACGTGTAAAGTGTCTCTATAGAAGACATTTGCTGCAAAGGAAATGTTGCGCAAATGTATAATTACCTATCGTAGGTATTTTCGTACTATGTTTTGGGAAAGGGAAATAAGTGATTGTGTCGTGTTATCATTCACATAATAGATAAATGTAAGATTTGAATAGAATAAATTAAAGGGCAAGGGAAAGGTATTTGCAGTATATTATATATACTAGAGGTAAACATTTTACTCTTCGCAGACAGTAGTGTTATTGAACTTTTATATAATTGTTGCACATTCTGTAGGATACTCTTCACAGTTTTTTGAAAAGAATCTTGTGTTTGTCTTATAAACTTCATTCTTACAATACCTAATGTATTGACTACATATTTAATTTCTTTTCCCGATGGTGCCGACTGTATTGGCCAAATGCGTGGCAGTATATTTTATAGTATAAACTAAGATTCATTCTTACAATACCTAATATATTGATCACATATTTAATTTTCAACTTTTTTTCATCTCCCGATGATGCCGACTGCGTAGGCGAAATTTGTGGTAGTATATTTTACAGCATATTGGTGTCTATAGAAAATTACTTCAATTTTAGTAGCACACTGAAAATTGCAGCCCTCTGTAGATTCATATTTTTAAATAAAATGTCCTATAACTTTTTTATTTACTATTTGATTTTTTTCAAAAACAATGGATTTCTTCCTCTAGCTAACACTAACTTATAGCCCAAATTTCAATTCGATCGGACTTTTCTTTCTTTAGTTATCGTGCTTACAAGAAACGTGACGGACGGACAGACGGACGGACAGATGAACAGACGGACATTTTGAAAGTTGTTCAGAATTCGATGACGAACGAAATGATTTTTTCTTTGCGAGCGATATTAACGATTTTAGAAATGTCCCGATTAAATGCAATATACTCTTCGTTATCGTATTTGCGAAGAGTATAATAATAAATAGCTGTTTACTTTAGCACCAGGAAATTACCTTTACTTAGTATCACTAAATTATATTCTATCTACTAATCTTATTTTCTAACATTGTATACACATTCTTTCTTTAATCCTACCTAATTAAAATTCAATAATTCGGAATTCGGAATATTTTATTGCTTGCCTGCGAAAAACTAGTAGATAGACATATAGTATTTAATAATGTACTTACATTAAAATGATCACACACATGTAGAGACCTACATGTCTGTGAAATGTCTTTTTCATTTCTTCTACACGCTTTTTGCCATTTTGATCGACGAATCTTATCTTCTGGCAATATTATAAATACTTTATCTGGCACTTTCATTGTAGTATTCTTACACAACGGTACAATGCAATATTTAAAATAAGGAGTTTTTTGTTTCCATTTTAAGTATACACTTAAAATTTATCTGAAATCAAGCGGTCGTCATTTGTAAATTGTATGGTGTGATGTCACGACTACTCCCGCGCTTTTGAACCTGTTTGAAACGGTTCGCTAGCGCGCGAAACTTGCTCTGCTAACCCTTGTTAACAATTTTTTATGTGTTTATATAAAATGAATAGATTATAGAATGTTTTATGAAAATTAAAGAATGAGAAGAGAAAAATGTAAATTGATAAAAATGAAGAGTGGAATATGGTGAGGTACAACTAACACACAACATACAATTACTTATACAATATTACTTTACCCATCAATAAATTACGTAATAGTACCCATAATGGACTACCTAAATCATTTTTCCAGTAGAAACTGCATACACTAAATATTAAACTGTATTATGGAGTATAATATTATATAATTAAAATAAAATAATTAGGACGGTTATTTCTATTCTTTAATAATTTACGTGTCAGTAATTCCACTGTAACATTGGTCGAAACCCAAAAAGACAGCAGTTTTTATTTATTAATTAATAATAAATAAAAAGAAAGTAATTATTATTATATTTCAGTTTATATTTCGAGTTGTATTAGTTTCGCGGAGAGCTTGGTTCCCTACTATATTTATTAACCAGAGTGTACATATCGACCAGAACAATAGATTTTATTGCTTTACTCTATCCCGTCGTAATGTGTTGCTAGTTCACGTACTCTGGAACCAAAATTCTTTTCTGCACGACGTTCATTTATTTTATATACGTCTGTCACTTTCGGAACTTAGAGAGAGACACAGTCAACGGAGGCTTTTTCTTAACTAGGCCCCTTAATCACAATAGACTTTTACAAATCAACTGATTTAAAATAGAAACATACTTAGAAATAAAAAGGAATAAATAAATATTACTTGTAAACGATATAGAAGAATAACATTTATTATTACTTTGTACTTTTCAATACATTATTTTAATACATTAATATTTGCATATATTTTTTGTGAAATGAAAAATAATAACGCTGAAAATTTTTTGCTAATTATTATTTACTAACTTTTACAAAACTTATGACAGATAAGTATAACATATATCTTTTTAAACAATTATTTTCCCGGCTATTTGCCAAAATACTGAAACTTATATTACAAAAAAGATAATATGCACATTATGTTCAGTGTGAGGTTTACCAAATTTAGTTGCTTTTAATCCTTTCAATCAATCAAGATGGCTTCTTGATAAAGCTCAAAGCAGAAACACGTGTCGGTGGATGTTTTGAAGTTTTAAAGTGATTATATATTTTCCAAAACTTTAAACATAAACATGAACAATAAATAAATATAATCCAGAACAATACGAACAAGCACCATTGATTAGTCAGATTATAGATACTTATTTACTGTTTATATTTATGTTTTTCGCTTTTTTTCTCGAAAACCTAAGTATTGCGCCCTGTTATATTGACAAATAGTTATTTGTATTGAGAACTGCAAGCTCACAAAGTTTCGATCGAATCGGAGATTTGAACGTCTGAACGTCAATATAAATTAGGTAATTAATAGTAACATTTGACTTAACCTAATATTGCAGGCAAATATGTTCCTTTTTGTTTGCTGTAATTAATTACTTTTTATTACTTCATTTACACTAGTTAGTATAATTTTTTTATTAAATAGGTAATGATACTTGGATAATGCTAAAAATTAATACGATAGGTACTTCAATTTTCATAAAAACACATATTTTAAAATCATTCGTCATTCTTAGATCATTAAAAATTCTTACTACAGCCCTAACTGCAGACTCTGGCGTTATGCCGTCTGCACGTGGCAAAGCGTAAGTGTGCACTGCGAAGTGTTTCAGGAAAAGCATCTTACTTACATCAACGCGCCGACAACAGAGTGATTCTATTAGTCTCCTTATGCTGTGACTCTGCTTTTGCCGAATTTCCCCTGATTGTAACTGCGTAGTAGCTTATCGTACCACATAGTCATTAGTTGTTTTGTTATTGCTTTCTATCTTCCTGGTATTTGCACCCTGTTTGCTTACAGTTTTACCAGAGGCTTCTTGGTACCGGTTTTTACTGCTTGCCGTTTTACCGCTTGTTCACCGCCCCGCCTACTCACCAATTAGCACTGCTTACATAATCTAACCGTAGTAATTTTGTAATTAGCTGTAGTATAAGCAGTAAATAGTCTGTAAATTGTCAAATACCTAGTGTGGAATAAATATAGTATAAATATTGGATTCTGGTGTTTTCTTTCTTTAACTGTATTGCCTCAGTTAGAATTTCTCGGCTCCGTTTCTTCACAGTAATTTCCGGGCCTCTATTGTCGTAACAATAGATTAAAGTGCTGTTTTTGCACTCTAAACAAGAATTGATGCTCGAGATCACCATATCTGGAAAGTTAATATATGTTTTATTATATGAATAAGAAACAAGTTATTATTAATGTTATATCATCTTTTATTTCACACTGTAGAATCTCATACGGTTCTGTTTAATTTTACTAACAAAATATTAATGAATTTGATAAATTTATACAAGGAATTTGGAATATACTTGAGAATACGTAAATTTTAAAGAGCACTATTTGTACCCGATTTAATGCTTGATATGTAAAGAATCTAATCCTCCCACGAAAAAACTCATCTAGTAGATTTACAAAGAAAGGAACAGGATCAAAGAGAATAGTTAGCTTAGGGCGAGAACAATTTGGTATGTTAAACTGAGTCGTAGAGTAGTCCCCATCAGTAATATGAAACTCAGCTTGTTCGTATACTTGAAAAGAATTTAATAGGCGAGTTCCATATGTATACAGGTAACTATTTCATGTTTAAAGGAAAAATGTGTACACAAAGAACATTAAAATGATGAAAATGTTCAGATTTATTATTATTATCTGTAATTTTATATCTACAAGGACAGTTTGGAAAATCATATCCTAAAGAGAGAATCAATAATCCACATAGCGACAGTTTCGAATATGTTAATGGATACTTTTAAATACAACGATTATTAGAAATTCCCCAAAATTATAAAATTCACATCTATAGAAATGGGAATTTTGGACGACATAACATAAATGGGTGATTCTACAGAAAACGTCAGTTTTCGTACCTATTTTGTTTTTTTTCAACTTATAAAAATAATGTGTTGTATAATCATACAACAGAAAAATATTTATTAAACATTTCTATCATAGTGGCCCAAATTGCAACACAATATTTTTCGAAAAATATTGATATTTAATTACAAGAAAGTAACGGAGCTAACATCTACGAAACTGAGAATCTTTCACATTTATCTGCAATTAAATTTTGAGGTTAATGATTTGGCAGTTGGGGAATTGTTTTAGTTCATTTGGAATAGTATAAAATTAGACATTACGTAATTACTTCTTATGTAAATATTTACCGCCCTAAAATCTGGGCGCAAAATTTTTCATATCAACACTAGCAACGCCTGTTTAGGCTAATGTTAATTGAAATAGTAAATGCATAAACAAAACGGCTGCCGCATATAATAAAATTGTGGTGGGGAGAAACGTCAATGACGTCACAAAGGGCATTTTCCCATTAGGGATGTGCGATACTATCAAAATATCGATACCCGAGTATCGATACTTTCGAACGTAAAATATCGATATTATAAAAAATTAAACATGAAGTATCGATATTTCAAAATATCAATCAATACTTTCAAATGTCAATCTATACTTTTAAATATCAATCGATACTTCCAAATATCAATCGACACTTACAAATATCAATAGAAAAGATACATGGATTTCAAGGAAAATGGATATATTTTATAAAAGAGTAACAAATATATAATAATTTGAATAAAAGACATTAATTTACAAACTCCAGTCTTCTTCATTACAAGCACCGAGAAACAATAATTTACTTAGTCGTTTGCCCAGAAGCCTATTTCTGTCCCTACATACAGTAGCTCCTGCTTTTGAGAATAGACGCTCTGAAGGGTCTGATGTTGCCACTATTGTTAAATACTTTTTGGCAATTTTGTATAAGTTAGGGAAAACTGTCTTTATGTCGTCCCAAACCTGACAAGAACAGTTCTAGAACAGTAATAAACGGAACCAAAACAAACCTATACTAACACTAACAACACAGCATTGTTTTCTTATGCTGTGCTAACAATATAAAATCCTTGACATTGAAACTTGAAACACTACAACACTACTGCCATCTACCATTTAATTTAAAAATATGCTATTAAACAGAATTTGATAAATATAGATAGATGGCGCCTGAGTCTGAAAATTATTGCCAACATAGGAAAATAATGTATTAGAAATTTTAGAATATTAAAAGTCTTCTTCTGTGTTCTTAACACCGGAAATAAAACAAGAAGTTGACGTTTTGTGTTAACTGCATTTTGTTTCGATACGATATTGATACACCGATACTGATAAAAATAAAGTATCAAAAGGTTGGTATCGATACTAAAGTTACTCGGTATCGAAAGAAAATATCGATACTGGTATCGTATCAGTAGTATCGGAACATCCCTATTTCCCATTTCGTTCGAAGTGTTTATTATTTCATTTGTGTTATTTTAAGTTTTCAATATTGGTTTTTCTTCGATTTCTGCTTTGTTTGGACTTTTACTTGTTTCTTCAAGATATAAGATTAGCGATTATTACATTTTAACGAATAATTCCATGTGAATTTTAGTGAATAAGACACTAGTACTTAACCTATAAAGTTTGTGTATGTACATACATATATTAATTTATAAAATCAGAGGTGAGTATTTTACTGTTTTCTGTGAGTGTATATGTTACCACGATTTGTGTTTCATATTACTTATTAATTAGTGTCTTTCTTGTTTTATTAATTTAGGTATTGCAGCAAAAACAAGCCTAGTTTGCAACTTCATTTATTTAAAGTTACCTAATTTTTTGCAACAGAAAAAAATGACTGGGGCAAGATGTGCCCTAGCTGTATGTTAACTACAACTATCAAAAAAGGCAGGAAACATGGTTTAGATATTTCATTTCACTATTTACAGCTTTCTAAAGAATGAAAATAAAATAAATGATTGGATAAATGCCTGCCACCGTAAAGGCACTTGGGATCCTAGAACTGGTGTAGTATTTGATGAATGCCAAAATAAAAAAGAAATTAAAACCATCAGGTAATAAGTCATGGAACTAATTTGAAGAATAATATAAATAATAAACATTTATTCTTTATAGCCGCCGTGCCTTCAAAATTCTTAAAAACAATTATAATTGACTGTATGTAAAAGAAAATAGAACTAGACGTGCAGAAAAGAGTGAGCAAAAAAAATTAGTGGATGATATATTGGCAGAATCAACTATCTATCAATATTAATTGAATGGAGTCAGCGGTTGGTTCTTGGTGAAATATACTTAAATAAAGTAAGATTGTCAATACAGTGAAGTGATCAGGAATTACAAAACAGTCGTAAAAAACAACGAGATGCTGCCCGAATTCAAAAGAAACTAGAGGATTCAAATATTTCTATCGAGTTATTAAAAAAAAAACATTAAAAATATTTTCTCTATTTTGTGTTAGTTTTACTTGGTCCTGTTTATCTTGTCTAAATATGTAACACTGTGTAATACATATACTATGATTAATCCGAAGCCAGGGTAGCTAGCAGTAAGAAATTTTTTGTAAGAAGACCACTTTCATTGTTATTATTGAAATAATAAATAATTTGTTGTGTCAAATAGTTTGTAATTTAGTGATACCTTTTAAATTATTATGTATGCATGAGGTATATTTTTATTAAACTTTCAAAATATGAACTTGTCTATATTTATTTTGTAATATCCGATAGTATTTTTTGGGGGATTTCGGTCAGGTACAATTTTATAATTTTTTTCTATCATTTCGGTTTATTACACCATCATCAGAAAACTACAATTAATATAATATTTTAAAAACATAGTTATGGTTATTTTACATTACAATTTACTTACACTATTAATTATTAGGTATTTGTTTTAAATTTTGTTACATGTTATTGGATTGTCTGTTTTAACGCAACTGAGATATTTTAACATGGTTTGTAGGCCTTACATTTTTGTTTATGTTAGAGTGATAACGTTGGAAATATATACATATGATTTACTGTAGGTGTTTTGCTTAAATAGTGAGTATATAATAAGATATTTTATTTCAAGAATTATTATTTTGTATCGGTAAGATGTAAAAATTGAATTCATGTTGTAATGTACCACCCCAATCATTTGATTAAGTTAAAATTGGTTTCGCTTAAATTTTCTATATCAGTGCGATTATTTGTGGCGTTGGTATGCCTTTTTATTTGCAGCATTTCATGTATGTTTCTTCGGTTATAGTTAGGCTCTTTTTTTAATATTTGTATGTTGTTAACATTAAATCGGTGGTTTTGTTCGTGTTTGGCTAATGCTGTCGTATTTTGGTTTTGAGTTTTTATGCCATATTTGTGCGTGTATACTCTTTTATGTAGATTTTGTTTAGATTGGCTTATATAGGTACCATTACAGTCGTTACAGTCTATTTTGTGTATAGATGTTAGTTTCGTGGTCTAGGTTTAAGTTTTGTGAAAAATTTTTGTGTGGTATTGTATGGTTTATGGGCTATTTTTATATTATGTTGTTTAAATACGTTTGCTATTTTTTCGGATACTGTTGGTATGTATGGCATGGACACATATTTATTATTACTATTATTTGGTGTGTGGGTTGTTTTATTATAGGTTTTGTGTATTATTCTTTTTTTATTATTGGTTCATAAAAGTGTTTCAGGTAGGAGTTTGCTTTTAGAACTTTTTTGATTCTTTTCAGATTATTTGGTCTGAATTTTGGATGTGAAACTTGGATGGCACGATCTGTTAGGCTGCTGATGACGCTTTTTTTTTGTAGTTGTTTGGTGTGTGGGATCTAAAGTATCTTTGCGACCACACTTCTTTTGTGTACCAGTTGGTTTCGATAATACCGTCTTTAATATATTTAACTGTTAAATCTAAGAAGTTTATGCTATTGTTATGTTCTATTTACACAAAAGAAAAACTATCAGATGTTATAATTTTGTTATTTCCTTGACAACTGTCAAAAGTAAAGTTTTATATCAAAGTAGAAAGATACAGAATTTTACCGTGGAGCGTTATTCGTCTCAAGAACGCGCAGAAATTGTTAAATTGTATTTCCAAAACTTTTCTTTGATAATTTCAACTTAACGCTCTTTTATGAGAGCGTATCCCGATCGAAGAGCGCTTCACGGAGATACTATTCGGCGTTTCGCAAACGCGTTTTTACAGAATGGCATAGTAATTGATGTAAAGTATACTGGAAGACCTCCTTCTGGTCGTTCAAATGAAAACATTGAGCTTGTTCGGGCTGATGTTCAGGCAGAACCAAAAACTTCCACAATAAGACGGGCAGTGCAATTACGGTTGTCTGAGCGGACTTTAAGAAGAATTTTACACTTAGACTTGCATATGTATCCATATAAAATTCAAACTGTGTTCAAACTACGGCCAATTGATATTCAAAGACGTTTGCAATACTCAAAAGTCATTACAAACTTAGTGGAAGCAGATTCCAATTTTTGGCAAAATTTGATAATGAGCGACGAAGCAAATTTCTGCCTTTCTGGTCGTGTCAACAAGCAAAATGATCGTTTTTGGGGAACAGAAAACCCTCGTTTTATTCAAGAGAACGTGAAGTTTTATCAAAAAGTCGTTGTTTGGTGCGCAATATGATCCGAAAAAATCATTGGACCCTCCTCTTTTGAAGATGTCAGGGGCAATGCAGTTACTGTTAATGAAGAACGGTATCGAACAATGATACGTGAATTTCTGTAACCACAGTTGGAAGAACTTGACATAGAAAACTTCTGGTTCCAACAGGATGGCGCTACATGCCACACAGTGCGTGAAACGGTCGCTCTTCTTAGAGACATTTTCCCTGTCAGTCTGCTCTCAAAAAATGGAGATATTAAATGGCCGCCTCATTCCCCTGATTTGATGGGACCAGATTTTTTATTGTGGGGATACTTGAAAAATAAAATCTATATTAATCGCCCACAAACGTTAGAAGACTTAACGGCAAATATTCGTGAAATAATTGCGCAAAGTTATGCTACACGCTCAAAGTAGATCTAGTCATTATATGGTTTGCCGTGGCGGTCATTTACTCGATGTTGTTTTTAATAAATAATTTTACATGTTTTAATAAAATGTTTTCACAAAAAAAATTTTTTTGCGCTGATTTTTTTTTATTAAAAAAACTTGGCTGGGTATATTTTGCCGCACCCTATATTAGGTATAGGACGTATAGTGACTAATAGTAAATGCGAAATCAGGTTAATTGCACCTTTATTCGTTTTACAAATATTATCTTCGAAAGAAAGTAATTAACTCAACAATGGCATATTTGCATTGCTTAAGAAATTGAAGCATATATCCTGTATGAAATCTTTGAAATAGTAAGTTAGCATCATAGATATAAGGTATCGTCCTAATTCTTATCTTAAGAGTGTACAGGGTAAGTCACATAAATGTTAACCCCCTGTTACTTTTGTTATTTTTGACCTAAATGGTTCATTCACAAAATAAACCTGAACGCTTTTTAATGTAGAGTTTATAGCTGTTAATGCTGTTCTAAACCTGCGTAAAATATACAGGGTGGAACAAAAAGTATTATTTTTTAATGGAACACCCTGTATGTTTTTACATATTTGAATTTGCAGATCTCTTCTGATTATAAACATATATAATTATAGCATGATTGGTCCAGTAGTTTTTGAGTTATTACCAAAAATCTAAATCAGTTTTATTTCCAATAATAAATCACTAATAATGATGGTAGGCTATGAAAACAATCAAACTTTAGTGAATTTGTATAACTGTCAAAGTTGTTAAGTCTATCTACAATTAGTGTGGCTGTTTTATTATTAAACAAATTGATATTGTGGTGAAAAACACGCATTATGTATTATTACAATCTGGAAGAAAGACTTAAGATTTTAGGAATATATTTATATTGTAATAAAAACATGACTGCTTCAAAACCAAAGTTTATACAAAGATACCCAAATCAGGCACCGCCTGCTAAAATGACATTTAAGCAAATTTATAATAAATTTTGTGAGTCTAATTCATTAAAAAATAAAACTAGAAGAAGAAGAAAGACTGTTCTTGATGAGGAAATGCAGATGAATATTTTATTGTCTTTCATAGAAGAGCCAAATCGGTCTACTTATTCGGTAGCTGAAGAATTTTATTTTTAGTCAGAAAAGTGTTATGCGGACCTTAAAAATAAATAAATTTAAATCATTCCCCCTGTTCAGGACTTGAATGAAAACGACTGCCGACAGAGAATATTGTTTTGTCAATAAATAATTGAGAGATACAATGTAAATAATGACTTGCACAATATTTTTTTGGACCGATGAGTCTTATTACATATTAATATCATTTGATGTGAAGTCCCTTTTTACAAATAATCTCCAAGAACTTAGATATAATTGATAAAAAATGGGATAATAATACGTTGTTCAGACAGATAGACAAATATGCTTTCATTAATTAGCTCAAATTTTACCTAGAATCGATCTACTTCTCTTTTGATAAATGAATAAACTTTATAAACAAACCTTTGGAACACCAATGGGAGACCCAATGAATTCTATTTTAGCAAATTTAATTATGAATTATTTAGCCGAGACTCTTATGAAAACCCTAGACATTCATTTATCTTATAATGTTAAATTTTTTTCTCTTATATAGTAACACTAAATCACGACTGATAATTTATTTTCAACAATGGCATTTCAAATTATTATATTCGGCATTAGTTAAAGAGATAAAAGGGATTTTATCTAGTTAGGACAGCAAAATAACATAGTGCTAATAACTGATAAACCGGACTAAAATAAACACAAACGTGCGCCGACAAACCAGGCAATATTAAAGACAAACAAGTGCTGTCAAACCGGGCCAAATTAAATACAAACATCTGCCGACAATCCAGACAAAATTAAAAGTATACAAGTGGCAGCAAACTAGATCATATTAAATACAGACATGTGCCGGCAAACCAGGCAAAATTGAATGTAAACAAGTACCGGCAAACCAGGCCCCATTAAGTACAAATATGCCTGCAAATCAGGCAAAATTAAACGTAAACATTAAATACAAATATATGCCATTAAACCAGGCAAAATTAAACAAACAAGTGCCAGCAAACTAGGCCAAGTTAAATAAAATAAGTTTTGGCATACCAGGCAAAATTAAATATAAACAAGGCCGGCAAACCAGATCAATTTAAATACATACATGTGCCAGCAAATCAGGCAAAATAGACATATGTAGAATGTTTCTTACAATAACGTGATTGCCAGGTCCGATTTCTTGATTTTTAACGTCTTATTTATACACAACAACCATTCCTTCCGATGTTTGTCAGAGGCCACAGCTAAGACTCAGGAGAGATAGACAGTGACTAACCTTGTTCTGCCACACAAAAACGCTTTAGTCAACTATGTTACCGTCTTGGTATTTTAATAACGTCACAATACATCCATGTCCTAGTCAGGATTCGAACCCGGGACCCCTTGGTCACAAGCCTAATGTGTAAGCACTGAGCCACTGAGCTGACGATTTGAATCCAAAGATCGCATTGATAAACTCTTAATTCAAACTTTAATACCAATTTAACTAATTTAGCTACACACGGTCTTTTATCTCTGGGTAAGTTACTAATAACTAAAGTTGGCCGAGGTGGCTGGAGCACAGCCACGGTCTTGCGTTGGCGTCACACGTGCCGATTTAGAAGTGATTTACGCTGCAGTCTTGTTTGAAAGGTTAATGCGTGAGGTTGTACCTATAAATTATTATACATGTCAAACGCGCCAAAGGGTAAAAAACGACCGTACGCAGACACAGTGAGTAAATTTATCGGTGAATTTCCGGATTTATTTTATGACGGATGCAAAATAATTTGTAAAGTTTGCAATCAAGACTTAATGTGCTGGCACAAAACAGATTGTCGTCGTCATATCAATACCGTGCAACATCAAAATAAAAAAAATGGCATGCCTTTGACAACTCAGTTTATGTTTGATTTATTGCTAATGTTAATAGCCTGTAATATTCCGCTACACATACTGGATAAACAACCATTTCGGGAGTTTTGGAATAAATACAATCCCCAGGTGAACTTACCAAGTCATACATCGTTACGTAGATATATTCCAGCTGTTCGTGAAGACATTGTAAATAGGATTAAATGTGGATTAAAACATACACGGCTCTGGTTATGTATTGACGAGACGACAGATTGTAAAAAAAAATCTATTTTAAATATTATAGTACGTGTACTGGACCCTCTTAAACCAACATTTCCACTTTTACTAGCTAGTAAAAGACTAACTGCGTGTACTGGCGAAATAATTACGCGTGTGGTGTTGGAGACATTCGAAAAATTTGAACTTTCAACAAGTCAAGTATTGATGTTTGTGACTGATGGTGCCGCGACAATGCGCGTGGTAGGCCATTCTCATCAAAGAAACAATTGTAGGTTTTTACATGTTACGTGTAAAGTGCATGCGTTACATCTTGTGGCAGAAACGATTCGAAAATGTTTTCCAGAGGTAGATGCATTAATACCAAATACAAAAAAAGTATTTCTCAAATCTTCTAAACGGCTTCGAGCATTTCACAGACAGTGTCCTGGTATCCCTGAACTACCAGAGCCGATTCTTACACGTTGGGGAACGTGGTTGAAAGCGGCTTTTTATTATGCTGAATATTTTCAACAAATAAAAGCTGTGATACTACAGTTCAACCCTAACGAGGCTGCAGCTATTAGGGAAAGCCAGACAAGCTTTCAAGACGCTTCCCTTGAAACAGATTTAAAAACTACCTATTAATAACAATTATAGAGGACTACACGACGCAATAGAAAAATTGCAAAATAGTTCGGTGTCGTTAGTGGAATCGCTGCAAATAGTGGACGACGTAAATACACAGCTACAGGCTATAAATGACGCAAAAAAATAATCGCGTTAGTGAAAAATTCGAGAGTGTATTACAGAAAGATCCTAATTTTAGCAAGACAAATTTGTGATGGTACATCTACAACTTCGTTAAGTGTGTTCACAGATTGTTTTACTTATGCCTGTATTACATCCGTAGATGTCGAACGGTCATTTTCAAAATACAAACATATTTTTCACCAAAGCGAACATCGCTGACGGAGACAGCTGTAGAAACATACCTGATGCTATTATACTATAGATCTTCCCCACTTTGTGATGACGATAACCAAATTACTTCATAAATTTGCTTAAAAGGGTGAGTTTTATACAAATTTTTATAAAATGTAACATTATTGTTAAAATTTATTTCCATTTATTGTACTTATTCAAGTATTATGATATGATGTAAACATATGAGTCATATGACGGCTCTGTCGGCCAGGTGACCTCGGCCAGCTTTACTAATAACTAACAAGATGATTAGAAGGGATTTTACTTCAACATTTTATTTATGACTATATTCACATTCTAATCTTCTAGTTAGTTACCAGTAACTTATCCAGAGTTGAAAACACCAGCCCTTAAACTATATAATAAATAACAAGGGATTTTTTAACACAACTAGTAGACGTGTGTACCGTGCGAATGTCTAAGCACAACTGTGTCTAAATCGTATCATATCCTTCCTATAAAAACCATTACATAATACTGATGATAAATAGTAAAGTGATGGTAATTAGTCATAGTGACATATGATGAATAAGTAAACTATGCATATACTCAGCGCCGCAATTCTACATGTGATAATTCTTCAATCATAATTATCTAATATAATTGCTAAATATCTTTTTATATCTTAACAAAATACTAAATTACCGTCCTATCTTTTACATAATCGTAATCCAATATAACGAACAAAATGAAAACTTTCCCTACAATTCTTTTGATTTGTATAATATGCAGATGATAGTTGACAGGTATTCTAAAGAACAAAATTGATTGTACTCTATTGTACAAGCGTTTAAAATTGTAATGATAAATTACCACCTACAATCAAGGTGGAAAATACAAAAATGCTTACAATTTCCAGACGATCTTGTAATATGCGAGATTAATAGTTTAATAATAGACATAAAAAATCAACAGGTACCAACAGAATACTTAATTTTTTTTCAGAGCATCAGTTTAATCAAAAAATAAATATAATAAAACATTCGAGATAAAATATTTTGTCTGTCATAATAAATTACACGCAAAAAATTTAAGTACGTTAGAAAAAATATTGGTTGACAACCAATCCCCCAAAAAATTAGTAGACACGCTATTAAAAATAAAGCCCACAATACAGGAAACTGTAACTACGAACAATAGGCAAGTACACAAGTACTATAAAATCCCGTGCATAAATGTATTCTCCAATTCTTTAATTCGAATTTTAAAAACGAATAAGTCAAACATAATACAAAAAATATTTCATAGTTTTTTGGGAATTTCGGTCAGATATAACTAATATTATTTTTGCCTCTAACGTTTCGGTTTATTACACCATCATCAGAGAAACTATTAATTATTAGGTGCCTGTTTTAAATGTGCTTACATGTTTGGTGTTATTTGATTGTCTGTTTTAATGCAACTCCCAAAAAACTATATAAAATATTATTTGATATTAACGGTCAAGAAAAAGAAAAAACAAAAAAAGTCAGAGATGAAAACAAATAAAATATTATCACTTTATCAGACAACCTTGTAATGTATGTAACTAGTCGTACATTGATCAAACTAAACAGCTGCTAAAAAATAGATTCAGAAAACATAAGTACGATTGCAATATCATATTACTAAACAGGAATAATTCTCAAAAAAAAAACTGGTTTTAGTTTACACCATTTTGAGACAAGCCATGTTTTCTCTTTCTCAGAAAAAAATTTCAGACACCTAAACAAACTACCAGAAGAGGCTTTTACTAGAAATGGTTCATATTATCAATAATAACCCAATCAATACTAAATTAAATACGAAACATTAGTGCAAATTATATTATAGTATAATTAAAAATTGTAACTATATACTTAAATTAACGGTATAATGTTCATTATAAACATTAATTTGTATTTTTTTATTATTATTGTTTTAAGACAGCCATCCATAATACAGTAAAATACGAGAGATGAGTAAAAAAAACGACACAGTAGAAAACTGATTATAATAAAAAAAAGTCATATCGATAATTATTATAATCTGCAATGTTTCGATTGTTTGTTATGTGTAGTAGTATTTTTATATATGTTTTGTTCATTTTTGGAAATGATGGCAAGCTTTAATGCTGGTTTGTTTTGTTTAAAATAAGATAAGAATTTACTTAATAATTTTTAAGTAAGATTCTTGATTGCAGCCCTGAAGATGATAAAAAAATTCGAAACGTCGGCAATAGTTTTAATTTTTTTTTATTATTTTTTTTAATAATACTGTATAAAGTCCTAAATATCACGATTTTTTTTGCTGCCTTTCAGAAAAATTCCGTTGTATAGATTCAGAAATGTTATTAAGGATTGTCGATAGATTTTTCAGCATCTTATCAAATTTTATAAAAAAATCCTTTGAAGAATTCTGTAAATATCCTTAAAGTCCCTAAGGGTTAGTTAGGGGTTGATTTTGTTTAAAGCGTTTTTAGTGTGCGATTTTGTTAGAGGAGTTGGCCCAACGGTTTGGTGGAGGCCAGACGTGAGATCGCGGTACACTAAGGGTTAAATTAGGGGTGATTTTGTTTAAAGCGTTTTTTTTATTATTGTGAGATTTTGTGGAAAAGAGAGTTGGTCCAACGGTTCGGTGGAGACCAGACGCGAGAGCGCGTTTCCCTAAGGGTTAAATTTAGGGGTTGTTTTGATTAAAGCGATTTTTCTTGTGTGATTTTTTAAGGGAGTTGGCACGACGGTTCGAAGCCGGATTATATGCGCGGAGCATAATTAGTATAAAGAAATTCTGTCTTAGGGGAGGTTTATTTTCTGGAGTTTTGTTAAGAGGGTTGGTCGTGATTTGATTTTTTTTGTTTAGTAAATAAAGTGTGGGTTAGTGGAGTGACGTTTGTTCCACACAAAAAGTGAAGTGAGAAACTTTTTCTTTTCCCTGTTGACAGAGGGCGGATTAGGAGAAAGGGTGAGTCTGGTTGTTGCATGTTTTGAAAAGAAAATAAATATATATAGATATACTAACCAGTGGGGTTCAAAATTAAATTTAAGTTTAAATTAAGTAAGATTCTTGATTGCAGCCCTGAAGATGATAAAAAAAATTCGAAACGTCGGCAATAGTTTTAATTTTTTTTTATTATTTTTTTTAATAATACTGTATAAAGTCCTAAATATCACGATTTTTTTTGCTGTTATATATATATATATATATATATATATATATATATATATATATATATATATATATATATATATATATATATATATATATATATATATATATATATATATATATATATATATATATATATATATATATATATATATATATGGGCAAGATATTTTGTTGTCAAATGACAGAACATAAACTAGGCTTTCTGGGATACTTTCTTGTAGTTTTTGTAATATTCTGAATTTATTTTTATCTGCAGCCTTTCAGAAAAATTCCGTTGTATAGATTCAGAAATGTTATTAAGGATTGTCGATAGATTTTTCAGCATCTTATCAAATTTTATAAAAAAAATCCTTTGAAGAATTCTGTAAATATCCTTAAAGTTCGAAGATGTTAACTAACTGCTTTTCTGTGAAGCGAGGTAAACAAATAATGAAATGCACAAGGAATCCCTTTAGAAGATATATACAAAGACTCGAGGAGTATGGCAAATATAAAGTACTATAATTGTTAAAAAAAGACATTTTTAAATAAAGATAAATTCGGTCGTTTTCATTATTTACTTCCCAGAATCTGCCATTAAATTTACTAAATGCATTTGTCTTGCTCTCTGTATTACTGTTTTTCAGAAAAGCATTAATTACTTCTAGAACATACTCTTCTGTTGACCTTTGTTTGGTTAATTTTAATTTAAAATTTAAATCAGCACCAACAACAGTGCCTGAAATAGTTTTATCGAATTCCTTTACTCATGTGCTTGGGGTGATGTGGCTCTGAAACAATTCTCTGTTTTCTAGTTTTAATTGCTGCTTTAGTTTCTCAGTGTGTATACTTTGTGAATAAGACAAATATTTCGGTAGCCTTAAGTAGTTAGAATAGTATTCTACAAATTATTCTCATTTAAAAGAATTATAATCACTTTTTATTACTTGTCTAATTTTCACTTTATTTGTTATTTTTACAACTAGTTTCATCCTATTCGGATATTTTCAAGTAAACTAAGTTTAATATAAACTGAACTGATTAGAAGGATGGGTTACTTTATAGTTGATCATATAATTCATAATTTGTACAAATGTAATGTCTTTAAATGTAGGGGATTCCTCAATATAGTAAATTATATTATGGTGTGATTTTTATTAATAGCATTAGGTCATCTGAACAAGTTTCATAACGGAGAATTATTTAGATCTATTTGATCGTTTAACATATTGTTATGCCACTGGACTGTATAGACTGGTTAGATGAGACTGAAATTGTACGAGAACGGCCGGGAATATTCTGGAATGTTCTAGACCGTGTGAATGGATGTATAAATAAGACACACGGTGGGCCGAGACTCAGTCTTAAGTTGAACGTGAACGAGTAAAGACGAAATAAAAAAAGAGACTTATAAGTGTTCAAGTGTGATTATAGTTAAGACATTAATTAATCTATTTTTGTTAATTGTTAATTAGTAAATAAAGTGAGTAAGTGTTACCTGGACTTTTAATCAACGAATCTACGAGTATAGATGTTTGTGTGGATAGCAAACACGTAACAATTTGGTGTCGGAAGTGGATTGGAAGAGAAATTTCTGGAATATTCGAAAAGATTCTATAGTGTAACAATATAATATCTTGAAAAAACAGAAGATTTGATGCATACTTTTTTTAATAATAATGCATCCTCATTTCTCAAGGAATATAAAATAAGTTATTAATGAACTTTATTTAATCTTTGAAATATTTTAAAAGGAAAGGAGTCTTATTTTAAAGAATCCTTATTCGCAGAAGCCTCACTCCTTATCTTGAGGCGCGAATTCGTTCGCGCTTTAACGATTCAATTACATTGAATTTTGATTTCATATAATGTCGGTTTTTTGCATAGTAATTTCAAAGTAATGAAGTCTATTGTAAATTTGATTATCTGTTTATACTGTAAGAAGTGTAACTCATAAAAGGTCAGAAAATAGAATTTCCAAATTGGTTCTTTGGCATCTCCGGTCGGAGATTAAAAAAGATATCGACCTCGCATATAAAAATTATATAGATAGTATCCAAAATAATATTAAAACAGATATTTAATCGTTTTGGTCATATATCAACTCTAAAAAGTAACTACTGCCATCCCAAACAAAGTTCATCTAAGGTACGAGACGAACGACAACCCTCAGGACATATCGATCAGGTTTTCAGAAATCTTCAAAGAATTTGTTCGCCACCGTCTAAAACCAATATGTATTTTAATCATGAAAACCTGTGCACGGCAAATAATTTCGTACATTGTGACAGTCTAGATACTAATATAGTACTATCAGCATTAAAAAAACTAAAACCCAAACTTACCAAGGGGCTCGACCTTCTTTCGTCATTTGAGATTGTGCTTACATTTTTGCTGGGCCTTTTACCAAAATATTTAATTTATCATTAAGGCTCGGCCAATTTCCAGAAACATGAAAAAGTTCCCGCATTTGCTCAGTTTACAAAAAAAGGTGATAGGGGTAACATCGAAGACTACCGGCCCATTACAATAATCTGCAGCTTTGCTAAAGTTTCCGGGTTTGCCTTACATGAGAAATTATATGCTCACATAGAGGGTCAGATTACGATATATCACCATGGTTTTGTACACGGTAAATCTGGATTTTCTTTAGTTTATCTAGTTTTTGTTCTTCTATTTTCAATTGTCTCTTGTGATACGTATCTAATCTCTTTTGTTTCTTTCTACAAATAGATGATATTTCTTGATTAGTATCAATTGTTTCTTGATCACTAGGTGGATCGTTGGAGTAACTGTAACTGATTTATTAATAAAGTCAGACACAGGAATGGTATGATCATTTCGCAAATTTTGTACTGGTAGAGATGCAATAAGATTTTCAGGTTTTCACAGTTTTATCTTGGACAAAAATAGTACAGGTACACTTCATATTTCTCATTTTTCGATTCAACATTTCAGCAACAACTTAATATCCTTCTTTAGACATTACATTTGCTATGTCACACCACCAACGCTTTTTCTTTATAGAATGATTAAGAAAATCATTAATTAATAATAAGATGTCCATTTCATTTCATTTATAAGATTTAATTCATTTTACAATGATATTTTTATGGACGGAAGTAACATTCGCGTAACGCGGTAAACTTCCGCCCTGGCCGCTGTTTTGGCCTGAATACTGTAATGCTTCAGTTTTAAGTCTGTGCTGGCGAGAAACAACATAAAAATCTGTCGCTAATGAAAAGCAGCTTCCCGTTAGCATATAGTTAATCGTCTCATTCAGCCTACTGCTGCCGGTCAACTTCTCAACAGTTGTATTTGCTAAACGCGCCCTATATTTTAACAGAATGAGTGAGTCAAACACGGAAAACATATAAATTTAAAAATACATCGATGTCAAGGTGATCAATATTTTACCTCAAGTCAGATTTCTAGAAAAGGACAATGTTAGACCAAAATAAAAACTTATTGAAAATGGCATGGTAGATTAGAAGATAGTCCCAGTATGACCTTCAAGTTGATAATGCTAGTCATCGTAGTTGATTTAATTGAAACATTAATTTATTTCCAGATACCTCCCGTATTAAGGAATATATAACGAGCATTTTACCTGTGAACGCAACTGTATATTAATACAAATTTCCATCTAATTTATCATCATTAGATTCCAGTTTAGCTTTCATTACGCATGAATAACTTGAAGTGTATTTACCTAACTTAATAGTTTGATAATAATATCTTAAGAGATAGGATGATTAAACAGTACACAGGCAGTCACTTGCAGTAACCTCCTCAAACTAGTTTAATAAAATTGGTTTTCATTAGAAAGGTGTGGATTTATACCATTAACTTTACAAGATTTTCTTTTCCGTTAACACCAATATTTTGGTGCGTTTTAAAAATTGTTGCTTGAAGCATGAAACATCATCGTTTTTTTATTACAGGGATGAAGTTCTATAGTCCAGGCCTGCTTAGTCTAAAGTTTTTCCTCGGCTCACATATTATTGAGGACGCAAGTACAGGCAGCATTTAAAATTGTTCCAAAATTAAGTATTTATTGTACATTTTAGTGTAAACTATAGTTATAAAAAATAAATTATTTTTTGGCGAGAAGAACTCATTTGGTACACATGTTCTAAAGGCCAAAGACAATGATACATTCGATGATGAGCAAAATTGGCCAGCTGAAAGGAAGTCCACGGGACCCAAACTTTTTTCTATTTACCTTTACAAAAAAATATGTTCTTGATGAAAGATTAAACATCATGTCTACTATGTCAAGCCAATAAAATATATTTTCAAGTTAAGTACTTAAATAAAGCTGATGTAAACTCAAATTATTTATACATTTGACCCCATAAAATGGGGTTAAGATAAATTTAACAGTTTGACATTGGAAATGTCTAATTTAGTTACAAAAATGTCAATGTCAATAAGAAAAAATTATTAAAATGTATGACATGAATTATTATTGACAGTATCGAATGACGCTGATAATTAATTATTTTAAAATTTTAATGAAATATTTCAAGGTACGCTATTGAAATCTAATTGAGGTAAGTGAAAAATTAAATAGAATGATTTTTTTAGATCAGGGTGATATATACTAGTATAAGAAAGTTATGTGCTGGCCACATCAGATTTTTTTCATTGGTTTGGATTTCGTAGCTATTTTCTAGAAACTTTCATTTTTAAAAAAAACTAATTCATTTTCAACCATGAGAGATAACTTATTTTCAAGGTAATCATTCATTACGTCTGGTAACCCTTCATTTACAAATTTTTCAAAAATTTTCTTAAGAATTTCATATTTATAACTGCTTCCTTCTTCATCACTTGATAGAACATATGCATTACCAGAGGAAATATTTTCATTCCAAGATATGTTTTGTGACAATCGAGTTTTACTAGAACCAATATTCATACAAGATGGCCGAAAAAGAATTTATTTCAAATTTCAATATGACTTTGAAGGTCTTCTTTGACAGCGTCCACTTTTATTTCTAAGAAAAGTTGATTTTATTTTTAGAATCTCTTTTTTTTTTTTAATTGTTTATAAACCTGCTTATAAACTTTTTTCTCTCGTCTTTTGTTGTAATGAATAGTAACTATTTCCATCCTAACATGAAAATAAAGTATAAATATATTGTTTTCATTTTATTTTATTTTATTTTTAGAATCTATTTTTTAAGTTTATATAATGCCCTTTACAAATGTTCTTATAAAATGTTTTTGTTACAATAAATGATAAAAAATATCTGTTCATTTCCGTCTAAGAAAATTACATATATCTTTCGAATTCCTTTGGATTTCCCTAGAAATCTATGGAATTCCCTGGAATTCTTAGTCAAAATAGTGGAAGTACCTCGGAAGTAGAAGTTTGGTGTACAGATTTTTGTCGAGAGGTTTATTAGATCAATACTCGCATTTGACACATTTTGTATATATTTTTCCTCACCTGCTTACTGCAGCCAAACATATCCTACTTGAAATGTGTCAAATATTATCAATAATTAATATTTATGTGTGGCATTTTATATATTTATCACTTTTTTGGCACCACATTTCTATAAAATATTTATAATATATTATTAAATAAATCAAAAGAATGTCAGGAGTTGATATTAGTTTAGTACCCAAAAAAGGAAGAAAATTTATACACACATTAAGATAATAAATATAAATAATAAGAATAATTTTAATACACCATTCATTGTGTTCTTCTATATAAGATATCATTATGTTTTTGATTTGCCTTATTCTTCTAGTCCAATAAAAAGCTCAGAAGGTTCATTGAAAAGCGAAATAAAAACTTCTTAATATATGTATTCCTTTTCGTACTTAATAATCAGACTGTCTCTATATTACTTCATATAAAGATACTATGAGTGCGAGTGGATTGGAGAAGATTTCCTTTAGTTTGTCCTTTAAGGCCTGACGAGAATAAAATTGAGGAAAATCGTGATTGGCGGTCAATATTGCAACCGTTTAAGTAAAGAAGTTACAGTTAATTTTATCCTTGATTTTATTTAAATAAAATTAGCTCCTTGTTTTAAAAATACACTTTTCTAATGAATTTCACTCATTTTGTATTCTTAATACCAGTCAGTTCTTCGTATTTTTAATATGATTTTTAAGTTGTTTAGCCCAGACAATATTTTAATAAGACTCCCGATTTGAACTACTTAAAAAATAATAATAAATGTAATACTAATAATCACAATGAGTAATCCGAACAAAACTTTGTTCCTGAGTGAGAAAGTGATTTAGGGCTGTCAGAAATGTTTCGTGGGACAGTGGCGTACGCGAAATTAACTAATACGAGAAACAATAAACTGTTACAATTTATAACAATGTATGTAAAACTTACCCTCTTAACTAGCTTGCTTATCATAAACTGGAGAAGAAGTGTAGCCATTTTGCAGCATCAGGTATGTTTCTATGGTTGTCTCCATGAGTGATGTTCGCTTTGGTGAAAATATATTCTTATATTTTGAAAACGACCGTTCGACATCTACTGATGTAATACACGCATACGTAAAATAGTCTTTGAACGCACTTAATGGATCTGGGGCTGCACCATCACATATTTGTCTTAATTTGGTAAAACCGGTGGTGTCTTTATTTAACACACTTGCGAACTTTTTTTTAACGCGCTCATTTGTTGCGTCACCTATAGCGTGTAGCAGTAGATTTACTTCGTCCACTATTTGCAGTGACTCCGCTAACGACAACGCACTGTTTTCTAATTTTTTTATGCTTTCATGTAATGGTTTATAGTTCTTCGCAATATTTTTTAAAGCTAAAATGTTTTAACGGAAATATCTTCGATTTTGTCTGCCTTTCCTTAATAGCTGCAGCCCCATCTGGATTGAATTGTAGTATCACAGCTTTTATTTGTTGGAAATATTCAGCATAATAAAAAGCTGCCTGCAACTCATGTTCCCCAACGTGTAAGAATCGGCTGCGGTGGTTCAGGAATACCGGGACACTTGCTATGAAATACACGGAGATGTTTAGGAGATTTATGAAACACTTTTTTTGTACTTGCTATTAATGCATCCATCTCTGGAAAACCTTTTCGAATAGTTTCTGCCACAAGATGTAAAGTATGCACTTTACACGTAACATGTATAAACGTACAACCTTGTTCTTGCAAGGAACGGCCTACCGAACGCATTGTCACGGCGCCATCAGTCACAAACATCAACACTTGACTTTTTGAAAGTTTTTTTCTAACGTCTCCAGCACCACCCTGGTAACCGTTTCGCTAGTACACTGACTTAGTCTATTGCTAGCTAATAACAGTGGAACTGTCGGTTTAAGAGGGTCCAGTACTCGTACTATAACATTTAAAATAGAATTTTTTTTACAATCTGTTGCCTCATCAACAGATAACCACAGCCGTGTATTTTTTAATTCACATTTCATCTTATTTACCATGTCTACATGTACAGTTGGTAGATAGTTACATAACGTTGTGCGACTTGGTAACTCACCTGGGCATTGGATTTATTCCAGAACTCTCGAAATGGTTGTTTATCGAGTATGTGCAGCGGAACATCACAGACAGCATTAATAGTAAATCAAACAAAAACTGTGTTGTCGAACGCACGCCATTTTTTTTATTTTTATGGTGTACACTATTTACGTGAAGTCCACAATCACGCTTATCCCAGCACATCAAATCTTTCTCGCACACTTTACAAATTATTTAGCACCATCTTAGAATAAATCCGGGAATTCACCTATGAATTTATTCACTTCGTCAGCAAATGGCCGTTTTCTACCCCTGCGTACATCTGCCATGCTTTATTATTAAATTAATATCAACAATACAGTACAACAAATAAAATAAAAACACAAAAACAATATGCAATACGCCCAAGTGACTTAACTTGTACACAATTCGAAAGCTAATAATAGACTGGACTGGAGAACGAGTTTCGCGGTCAAGGTGAATGCCGGCGACAGTAAGTACATCTGTACTCTACGACCATGATACACAGAAATGATTTGCAGCTTTAGTGATGATTTTGCCAAAGCTCCTGGAAACCACTTCTAGGGATTATAGAGGAATCCAAAATAATTATGATATTTATTACAAAATAGTATTGTTGCGTACTTCTCTTCAAAATTCACTGTGCAACTTGTTCATAATTGTATTTCTCATTTTAGTTTCTATAAAAAATATCATGCAAGATTCAATAATGCATCATACTGAATTATTTATTTTGAACCTTGAGGTTCTGCGGCAAGGTTCAGAATAAATAACTCAATATGATGTATTATTGTATCTTGTATTCACTGAATTTGTCCAGGGTAAATATAGCCACCTTTAGTCATGTTATGTATAACATGATGGTATACCAAAACGTACACAACTCCATTTTAAGATGACAAATATTAACTTTAGAAAAAAAGTTATAGGAAATAAAATGTTTGTCTTGGTCATTGCTTGGTTTTTAATTTCTTTATCTTCAATTCAGGCATACAGGATGTGCAAAAATATATTTTCTCGTCTATACTGTACTTTCCACATGCCCTATCAAAAAAGGTCAAAGGAAAAGTTTGTTAAAATTAAACTTTATAACGGTATGCCAAAAAGTACAACACTATAGGTGACATTTGTTTGATTCAATTGAATTTTTAGTTGCTGTAGGGCGCCGCCGAATCTATTCTACAAATAAATTTGGCCATATTTTTTTGCTTACTTATTCCAAAACGTTTTGATGCGATGCACTGGGTAGATGTAAATGTCAATTTTAAATAAAACAGGTATACTTCTTGATTTTTTATAGGTGACACGATTGTTGAGAGAATCATGAAAACCGTTTTGCTGGCACTTGCGCACAGTGGTCCGAAATAAATAAAAACTGACAAAATTTAAATTTTATAAGTATGTTATACAGCTTTCACATTCCAAGGGTACATTAGGGTATATCTCAGGTAATATTTCCCGGAATATCAACCCCTTTGTTCGAGAAATCTATCTGCGGTGACCCCTTAAACATGAATAATTGTTACACTACGATTTTACTTCACTTTGTTGGCAGATTTCAACGTGTGACTGTGCTTCAAATATTTGTTTCTTTGACATTTTGTAATTTCTATTAGACGTAATCAGTTTGCCATTAAAAGCGACGGAGATATTTATTCTAAAATGCACTCTAGGTATCCCTTTATGCCGCGGTTGAATGCATTTTTGCTCGAAGTGGTTCCATTAGAAAAAAATCGCATTTTTTTTTATTTCGTTACAGGGTCCTTTATTTCAAACCAAAATAAGACAGTGTCGTTGCCGTCAGTGGTATGGCAAACGGTATACTATGCAGACTAAAAACATTGCATCTGTAGTACATATTGAAGCGATTACGTATCCCCCACCCTAGCTTAAGCAGCAACTACCAAATTTTAATTTTTTATTTTAGAATGCCTACAAGAAGAGCACTGTTTGACGTTTTATCGTTGAAATCTGGTGAAATGCATGTAGTTGCAACGAATCAAAACCTATTCAATAAATTATTGATTTCATCAGATCCACCGCTCACTTCTCTTCGCAAATTTCCTCAGAAGAAGAAGTCAAAGTTGTTATCTGATGTCTTTAGGCTCTTAAAAGAGCCCACAATTCCATCTTCTGGGGATAATGTGATCCGATTATCCGGTTCCGAAAGTGAACGTGTAAGTGACACAGACTCAACTGATACCGATAAATAACTGACGTTCCTGTCTTTTGTTTTAATAAGAGTATACGCAACTTTTGCGTTAAAAAGTTATATTTCTCAGTATTGTACTACATTTTTGCATTATTTTTCTCGTATTTTGTGAGTAATTTTAAATAGAATGCATGCAAAAAAATATATAAATTTTCACTTTGTCAAAACACTACCCCCTACAAAGCCACACCTGAGTTTGATATTTTTTTTATTATTTTTTTTTTCATACTTCATGAGTCATTTTAAATAGTTTGTATGAAAAACCACGTGTAAATAGCTACTGCCAAATAACCACCCCTTAAAACCCACCCCAGATTTATTTATTTTTTTCACAATTTTTCTCGTGATATGTACGTTATTCCTGACTTATTAAGACAATAATCAGATTTTTGTCAACCTCTTTCTGGTTCTGGACCACTGTGTTGCGTCTATAATCCGTAGAGTTACGTACTAAATGTCCGAATATGTTTAAGCAAAGAAGTAATGGACTTTTCTAATATTTAGGTAACCATCCTAACTAAAATTACTGAATCAGACCTAATAATTTTTACAGTAACTAAAATTACACAGAGAGACAAGTTATAACTCAGGCACCAAAGGAAACTTTATCAATAAAATATTTCAATTCTTATCAGACTATCATACATTTCAGAAAGTGACTCATAACTCATACGGATTATAGGCGTAAGTGACCATAAAACGATTTTTCATGATTTTGTCAAAAACTATGCCAACATACACAAAATTAACAAGTAGAAATTTTTTATGTAAAATTGAATCTGCATCTACCCAGTGTATCAAAACTTTTTTGGAATAATTAATAAACAAAAAGCTATGACCAAATTTATTTATAAAGAATACATTCGGCGTCACCCTACAGTAACTAAATATTCAATTGAATTAGATATAAATGTCATCTGTAGTGTTATATTCATCTACCAAATTTGAATGAAGTTAGAAAAACGTTTTTGAAAATATAGCAAAAAAGTCACATCCGATATTCTCAGAAGAGACCTTTATACCATTCCAAAAAATCGAAAAAATTCAAAATAAAATGTGGGTTCCCAAGTTTTCGTTCCTCTACATGTGGTTAAATTTTTTTACCATAATTAAGAATCACCCTGTATATTAAAAATAATATTGCAGATATTATAAATTTATATGAAAATAAACTTACTCTACATGTCATGGAGATTCATGAATTTACCATCAAATGCGATTTCCATTCCAAAAATACATTATAACTTCAAAAGCGCAACTTTTGGAGGAAAAGGTTTAAATATGCCACTAAGTTATAAACTAAAAGTTGTTCAACAGTTGCCATGAAATATATTAATATGTAAATACTAATAAACTGCGATATAACACTTATTAGAAACATCTAGATATTAAGGTTCTCTTAAAATAAAAATTAAAATAAACACACTACAAAATATGTTCCAGTTATTTACGACTAGTAAATCCGTAACATGTTTTTAGTTGAAGTTAAAGTAAATCTAAACTCGGTTCGCCAACTACATGGGTATTATCTTCTGTGTAGTTATTTGTATACAAATAAAATTATGTTTGCTCTTGGCGTTCTACAAATTTTGTAAAGGATGGCACCAGTAAAAACCCTTAGATCTAGTGTCCCTAGTGAGGATCTCATTTTGTTTCCACCAACTCTTTGTGTGGGATAAATAATAAACGTAAATAAAGCAAAATACGTGAATTCTGAACTTTCCAATAGAATATTTCGGCAACTAATGCAAATAGGGCAAGAATAATCGCAGAATTTAATGAATTATTCCAGAAAGTCTATATTTTAGATTGTGCTCGCCCTTAACGTCAAGCACGGAAAATCGGGTAAATTTATTTTGTTCGCCAGACCATCGTAAAATTTATAATCAATATTATTCACAGGATTTTCAAATTAAAGAAATCGTAAATTATCTAAACATCCTGGGGTGTAGCATGCAGGTAAGTATAATTGTTTTTTTTATTTTTATGTTCGTGTTAAAAAGGAAAACGGAATAACTGCTCTTTGTTAAGCTTTTTCCGGATTTCAGGAGGATTTATTTTTATTCAAATTATGCGGATCTTGTAGAGGAAAAAATTTACTAAACAAAGCCTCTTGTCATGCAATTAAAATTTGAGGAAAAAAAGTTGCTAATGCTGTTTTGCCCACCCACTTTTAGACAATTTGTAAAATATTGGTAAAAATTTTTTTTCATAATCATAACTTTTTGCCGATACATTTCCAGTTTCATTAAGAAGTTTTGATTGTTTAAAGAGTTACCCAGCATAACCCGTTCAGAGAACACCGCTGCAACTCAACTGTTGGGACTGTTGGAAGGGTTGAACGCGCCCATTGTAACATGATGTTAACTTCTAGGGTTCTGTTAATATACTTAAATTAATAGTAACGTAATCGGATTTGGTGTGTTTATGTCCGTTATCTCTCAATGCGTAGCTCCCTCCCGCAAACGTACTTTTAGATACCTGTAGGGATACAGGGGGTTGTGTTACCTGTATATAATTACCCAACAATCAGTACGGAGCTACAAGATATTTACTCGTATCTTGTATGCTAGGACACTGAGGTCTGTTGATCCGGTCTTCCAGCAGATACACGAACAGCGTGGTGCTGCTTTGGTATTTACAGTCACTAACCCTGCAGAATGTGGGGAATGACTGTAGTTAATGCGCCGCCGCGACTCCCGTGAGGCGTCGGTAGCCACGGGAGGACTATCCGGCATCAGATATTCCGAAAAAAAAGAATAATAATAATAGTGTCTATATTCAACTGAGTTATCCATATAACTACTCAATATTATATCTACGGTGGGTGGGAAAGGGAGGTTGTCAAAAACAGATGTACAGAAAAAACGCGTTTAATGTTTTACCTATTTATGTTTCTCATTCTGTGTTCAACTATTTTATTACTGTCGGAGATAACACTGGAAAATTGTTTTTATTTGGCAAGATTCATTAATGTCACTTCCACATTCTTCATTTTTAGGAAAAAAATATGAATTGTGATCCTCATCAAATTCAAATATGTCTGGACAGATATCCTCAGCATCGGCTGATGCCGGCAAATTGAGGTGAAATTATCGGCAATGTGGCGTTATCACAGGTTGCAAGTTCGTCAAATTTGATTCTTTCTCTTCACGTATCGAAGGTCCAGTGTAGCATTTTACAGGTAGAAAGGTTTCACTCGTGCCTCGTCTTGATAAGGAAATCGCTTTGAAAGCTTCCTCTTCGTCTAGTAATTTCTAAAAAAGACCTTTCCAGACTCTTTTGTATACCTAAGCTACTGAACATTGGTCGTGCCATTTGAATGGATCCCCAAAGAGTTCTCTTTTAATACCAGTGATACTCGCAATCAGAAAAATTTACAGACATGTCATGGGTTAGGCAATTTACTAAAAACTTGCGCATTTTCCCAACGCTTCAAACTAGTTAATATTAGAGTCCCTTTACTTAAGGGACTAATTGATACCAGTCGTGAGAATGAAAATTTCAACTCGCACAGTGGAGGTAAACTTTCAACATTTTAATTTTTTTAACAAAAGTTCCAATTGTGTTTGTCTTACCTAGATCTATGCGAGCAAGATTTAAAATCCTTTTGGTTCTTTCTGAGGCCATTGAAACACATTTAATACTTGTTTATACAATGCAAACACAAGACACTCACGTTTTAATTACACAACAAAAAACATAACCTCATAAAATCATCAGTTATACTATTTTACGTTTGTACTTTGGGAAAAATAGTACCAGTTGACTTAAACACTGGCTGTGTTATCTATTAGTACAGGGTTAAACAGTATAAGTCAACCTATACTAACTACCTCACCGAGTAAATGATCAGTTCACAGTCATAGTATATTAATATAATTATATGCTATCTTTATTTAACTAATTTGACTTATACATACGAAAGGATCCATTGTATACAACACATTTATATTCATTAAAATCTGACTTATATTAATTTTTCCGAAACATTGACTTGTACGGTTTAACCCTCCCGAGATATGTTTATTATTTATTGTACAATTTTTTTTCGCAATAATCGATGCCGAACAGTCCTCCCGTGGTCGCATCCGATACCACACGGGAGTCGCGCCGGCGAATTAACTACAGCCACTCCCCACATCCTGTTGGGTTAGTGACTGTAGATACCAGAATTGTGTGCCCTAAGCAGACTGTGGGAATCTAGAATGACCGCCTTCTGCATCTGCTCTGCCAGCTACTCAGCAGATTGTTGGCAAGCTGGTATGGCCACAATTCGCGAAACGTAAGCTTTATTCCTCCGAGTACACCGATTATTAGGACGACCATCTTGATCAAGTAGCCTGGGTACAGCACTTGAAGCTCGTACTGGAGACCGCGATAATTGGTCCGTTTTTACTCCTCCTTCAAGGTGATGTTTTCTCAGCAGGTGCAGAGAACTTAATGACATACATCACCTTGAGTTGTTGGTCGAGGAAGACTATGTCAGGCTTGTGGGGTTGGATTAGCCTGACAGTCGGAAACGAGCAGTTCCAGTAAATCTGGCATTTTTCGTTCTCGACAACGGACTCGATATCTCCGGGGACGTAAGGCAGCACTGGTGTCTGGTCTACCCCGTACGAGTGCCTTAAATATAGCACGCGTAATGCCGCGTTATACCGGTGGATGTAGGCCAAAATCGCATATATTGGACATGCTGAAAAAGGTACCTTTACGTAATCTGTACTGCACAAGAAGGATACTTCATCTCAAATGTTGTAGAGTGAAGGCGAATACATGGCGCGGGTACATGATACCTGGTGTATCATGCACCTAGCGCCATGTATTCTCGGCGCGCAGGTTCGCTGCTTTTGTAGCAGGTCAGCAAGACATCTCTTAATTAATTCGTCCACTTAAAGCGTCCATGTGCATTCCGTATGCTGTCAACATTAAGACCTTCCGGTGGGGCTCCTCCAACCTATCTCTGACTCCTAACCAGTTGGGATCGATAGTGCCGAGCCCTTCCTCTGCATGTTGTTGAAACCAGAGGTTTTGGGTATCGGGGGTTGCTAGCCCTGATACTCATGGCCGACATTAGTCAGAAAGAGATTCCTTTGTCTATACGACAAATTTATCTCTGTTTGTCCAGGGTGTCCCGCGAGGAGGTTGCCGGTCCGAATTTTTCACTCCCATACATTATTAATATTATTATTACATTTAAATATGCCTTTGGTCAAGAAATAATCAAAAGTAAAGTTTGCTTGCTTAGATCAAACATTAAATACTTACATTTACATGCGCGGAAAGGGAGAAGAGGTATTGAGAAAAAGTTTTAGAGTCTCTTAAGAGCAACGATGGCTTCTAAGAGTTCTTATTGAAAGTGTAAATGTGAATATAAATGTAAATGTAAAATAATTATTAAATAAGCATTTTATTTTTGTTTTAAATTGTCTTCCTGAAAAGTTTACCAACAACCGAAAGTTTCAAGATATCTTTAATGTTAAACGAGGGATTACTTTAATATTTATTTTCCATTTCAAGTTTGTCATAATTAATTTTGAATACTATTTACAGCCGTTACCGCTTTGAATATTTGCTCTTTCCGTTTAAATATGTAGTTAGTATTATGATTCAGCAGTTCATTATACTTATTATGTGGTATTGTTTGGATAATTGGGATTGATATAATAAAGAATAATATACTCGAGCCATAAAGGAAGTAAAACTAAGAATTCAGTTTATTTTTCTGCCTCCATATTAGCGATGTTAAAACAAGTTGTTTGTCATTTAATTTTGGATCGATGTGCAAATTGTTAACAAAATGTCGAAACCAAAATAAAATTCGTTTTTTCAGTTCCTTTTCTTTCATTTTTTACTGGTGCTAAAGCATTCAGTAGAGTGTAAGTTATGATAAACAAATATTTCGTAATCATTTCATTTTGTATTAGTAATTTGGGCCAATATTGAGTAAAAATATTAATTACTTAAAGTGGAATGTTATTTCATGCATACCGAATAGTGACAACTACTATTTGGCATATTTTTAGTCTCATGATTTGCAAAAATTATTACTCCAATACATTTTCCTGACACAAACAATAAAACTATTTCCCACATGCATACTTTTTGCGTGACTATGTATATATTTTTTTTGGAAGCATCAGTTTTATCATAGCCACGTGAAGTCAATACGAATATATCATAGTAATTGATTATTTTAAACAAAATAATTTATTTTCTAACTTCGCTGTGTTGCTGAATTTCCAAATAATAAACTAAATTCATTATTTGACTAATTGGCTTCCAATTCCGTAGAGCAGTGAGCAATTATGCAATCCTTAAATAATGTCAGAATAGATTCAAGATGAAAACAATGGAAATTAAAGTTTATAAAGATTTACAAACTGAAGAAATAGCTATTGGAAAGGGTGTTAGTTAAGGAGAAACAATTTCATCAAAACTATTCACACTGGCAATAGAAGATGTCTTTAAGAGTATGAACTGCGAGAAAAGAGGCATTCAAATTGACGGAACATATTTGGCCCACTTACTTCTCTCGGATGATATAATGGTGGATCTGAATGTCATGATTGAACAACTGCAAGAAACCTCACAAGTTGGTCGCTTTATGAACATCTTGAAAACAAAAATCCATAGTCTAACAAATATAAAAATATACATTGCAGATCAAATCACCCAAATGAAGGAAAAAATATGTCTATTTGGGGCACAAAATAAAACTGGGTTAAGAAAACCAAAAAAAACTGAAATACCAAGGTAAATTTGCCATTGGGACTCTGGAATTTATATTAAAGAATAAGGATAAACCCCTTTACTTAAAATACAAAGTCTTTGAGTGCTATATTCGTCCAATAAGGTCGTATGGACTTGAAACAATAGCTTTCACAAAACACTGTGTACAACAGCTCCAATGCACTCAAAGAGCCTTGGAGAAACAAACAACTGAAATACCAAGGTAAATTTGTCTTTGGGACACTGGAATTTATATTAAAGAATAAGGATACCCCCCTATACTTAAAATAAATAGTCTTGGAGTGCTATATTCGTCCAGTAATGTCGTATGGACTTGAAATAATAGCTTTCACAAAACACTGTGTGCAACAACTCCAGTGCACTCAAAGAGCCTTGGAGAAACGAATGCTGGGAGTCAACCTTAGAGATCGCATAAGAAACGAGGACATAAGACAAAGAACCAAAGTCTCGGATATAATAGAAAGAGTGACAAGTTGTATGAATCCAGATGCACTGTCAAACTTCTAAAATAGCTATGAGAGAATAGACCATAGAGAAGATGGATTGACGACATAAAATTAACAGGATTGTTACAAAAAGCACAGAATAGGAAATATCTAAAATTACTAGAAGATGCTTATCTTAACCAGTGGAGAAATTAAGTCTGGAAAAAATAGCTATGTCTAGTTGGGCCTATATATTTACTAATCCCAACAAAGTCATTCTGGTTTCATCTTTATTTTATCATTCAAATGAGTAATATTTTTAATACCCAATTCTGTCCAGGATCCGTCCTCGCCAAATATAATACAAAGGAAGCAAAATAGTGCATTGATACAACCAATTATTTTTTCTAATTGCCTATCAATTTACGTGTGCAAAAGAAGTTTTCCCTGCTGACAGCATTTACCTCAATGTTAATGTTCCGTGTACATCTACCTTATGTTTTGATATTTTGCCACATCTTGAGTTTGGATAGTTTTCAACAACATTCATGTTGATAAAGTTTAAATATTATGTTGACAGTATTGCCATTAAACAATTATTAGAGATAGTCTTTACAAGGTATAAACGTAAACACTACGCTGTTTATGTTAGGTTTCCTGTGAGTGGGTCCTTGTGGACCCTCCACTGCGGCCTTAAGCAGGCCTATTGTGGCTCACACCTAGTTATATTTCACCCAATAAGTTTAGTCTCTTAACGAAACTGATAACTTTATTGGATGAGAATGTGTCCAGATCCTCTGGCAGTAGTTGCCAAATAAATTTGCCAAATATTGAGAATCGGATCCTCTCAACAGCGGAACAGGTACATCGGATGTGGTCTGCATTCTCATCAATTTTCCAGGCATACACGGCACTCGGCGTTTCCCACTAGGCCGAGTTTATGCAGATGATACTTTAGTCGGCAGTACCGGTATATAGCCCTGTTAGAGTTTTCAGGTTTACCCTATTTAACTCTAAAAGTCTCTTAGCTTTTGATTTCAAAGGGTATTTTATAAACGCCTTCGAATGAACTAATCCTGGTAACTCTTGCCAATACTGTAGAGTTTTCCTTTCAGCACTATTTACACTGTGGACAACGTGAAGAAGCTATAGCGATACAGCGAGATATAAAAACAGAAACACGTATCTTGGCTAAGCCACACTAGACTTATATAGCTGCAGCTCAAGAAGAAAAAAACCAGCACAAAAAATATACATTATGAGTGGCACATGCGAGCGAGAATAATTGGGAAGATAATGAGATGTAGGAATTGACAGTTCTCTACAGTTCTGTACAGGATGTTCGCACTTACTGCCGTTCCCTGCAGCATTTTCAGCGTTGCCGATTGTCATATTTACCTTACATGTATATTACTTTTATATTCATAGTTTATTTCAAACTTATTTGCAATATAGAAAATATCGACTTCTTTAACGGGGGTAAATGGATCAAAGAAGTCGACGTTTTTTTATGTCACACATAACTTTGAAATAAACTGTATAATAATGTAATATAAATAAATCTATTTTCAAATAATTATATGATGTTTTTGTAGCTGTTCTATTTTACACAGTGTAAATAATAATTGTTTTTCTTTTCTAATAAATTCTTTTATCAATATTTGTATTTTTGTAAATACCGAATATAATTTTTCTACGACCGAGCGAAAAGAGCAACTTTGCGCTTCCAAAAAAGCACTTTTCTGAGGAGCGAGCGTTTTTTTACTTTGTCGCTCGCCGAGTGACTTAGTAAACGCTTAGTTACCATGGAAACCATAATAAAGAAACGTCTAGTGTATCTGCGACTTTTGACATAAATATAAGTATTGAGGGTATTTGACAAATATTATGTTTTCTAGTAAATAATTCAAAAAAGAAACATAAAATACATTCAAATATACATAAATCACAATTACCACATTTTACCAACTTTAGTTACACAAAGTAATAAAAAATTAGCTATTTTCATAGTAATCTATCGTTTTCGAAAACTTTCATTATACTAAAGGTTGTAGAAATTTATATTTAGTAAATAATTCGCAGTATCTATAAATCACACTGGTGCCCAAATTATTGCGTTAAATAAAATACAAACTACCAACTTTAGTTACGGAAAACAGTTCAAAAATTGGTTGGTAGTACCTCATCTTTTATTTTTTAACAATTTTGTGCTACTAAAGGTGGTAGAAATATCTATTTTTACCAATTCAATGAACTTATAAAACTTTCGCATTTCACAGACGAATATTATGTTTTGGACATAGGAGGCCATGCTAGCCGCTGCTGTTAGCAAAAATAAACAAATAATTATTTGATGTATCAAAACGTTCTTAAAACAGCTATTTGTGTCAAATAAATTTATTCTCATAATTATCAGATAATGGAAAGTTTTGAAATGTATAATTTATGTGATACTTGTAAAGAATTGTGCCATGTTCAAATACGCCATTCCAGTTTAATATACTTAACTGCCCTAATTGAAAACTGCGACCAAGACATGTCAAAGAATGGTTTGTTTAAGAAGATTCAAAGAAGTTTACTACAAATGTCGACCAAATATAATTATTTTCCCAGAAGAAGACTGAATACAATCGTTTCAAAGTATTACATATATGTCATCAAACACAGACATTTAATACCCTTTAATTCTTCGCTTTGACTTTCACCACTAAAGAAGGAGGAAGTGTTAGAAGAATTCCAAAAACATTTAGATTTTGTTATACATACATTTTGTTATACATAGAATCTGATATAAATCATAAGATGACAGTATTTAAATAAATAATTAATAGGTACTAAAGCAATTTTTTATTTTATTTTGCAGTAAATACCATTTTAACAAACATTTCTACAAAAACGTGTAGCGCAAATTGATGCTCACGTTTTGAAATCTGAACTGTCAAATTTGAGGTTATCAATAATTATTAATTTTTACCAACCATTTTTATAAAAACACCAGTTGTAGAAAAAATCCTGTGTGTAATTCGAGCGCAAAGTGACATTGCCGCTTTCGCGAGATAGCCGCAAATTTCTCGCTCAGAGTGACAATATATCACTTTGCGCTCTTAATACGCAAATAGCTATTGTGGCCTTCTATTAGGCATTGTTTTTACTTTTCTAGTTTCTCCTCTCACCGATCTTGGCCAACATTGCGTACGGGCATCTTTTTCCCCATGATTAACAAATCGTTTTTTTTAACGTTGTTGAATTGCATACGTAATATGTCTCACAGTACATGGTAATTAATTATTTTTACCCTTAAAGCAAAAAATTGCCACGTAATGCTTCTAAAATGATATGCGGCTTCAAAATAGGCATTGATCAATCTTTTGATGATTTATTTAATTTTGAGGGTTATTTTTACATAAAAACTTCTCGAAGAGTTTAACTTCATCGTCACACATTGATACCAACATATAATAATAATAATAATAATGATAATAACAATAATGCGGAGAAAAACATCACCTTGAAGGAGGAGGAGAAACGGACCAAATATCGCGATCTCCGGTACGAGCTCCAAGTGCTGTACCCAGGCTACTCGGTCAAAATGGTCGTCATTATTATCGGTGTACTCGGAGGGATAAAGCCTACGCTGCTCTCGGAACTGAAGATCATACCGGCCTGCCAAAAACCAGCCGAGTGGCTGGCAGGTCAAATGCAGAAGGCGGTCATTCTGGGTTCTCTCCGTCTGCTTAGGGCACACGATTCTGGTAGCTACAGTCACTAACCCTGCGGGATGTGGGGAGTGGCTGTAGTTGATGCGCCGGCGCGACTCCCGTGAGGCGTCGGAGGCCACGGGAGGACTGACCGGCATCGGATATTCCGGAAAAAAAAAAATAATAACAATAATAACGTTTATTTGCGATATAAGCATTAACAATAATAAAAATAGAGTTTCTTAAAACATTTACAATATGTAAATAAACAGAGTATCTCATTTGTGAGTAATAACATCAAAAGTGGACATAAAGTATATTTAAAAAAACTTAACCTACTGAATCCTAACTAAATTCGTAACCTGAGATATATTTAAAATAACAATAAGAAAAAGAGAGAACATCAAATCTTTTGGATATTTTATCCTTTAACTAACTCGCTGTCAGTCCGTATTATGCAATAATATATTTAATTAGTCTTTATGGCATACTTGTTTTTAAATTATCTTAATTATATTTTAGATCAGTTGGAATAAAAACTTCTTTGTTTTAAAATTTTTACAAAGAATTACAATTACTTATTTTCTGCTTCTAAGATTTGTAATCGTTAGAGATTTCAACTTTAACAAGTATTGTTTATATATTCTATTAAAGCGAGAATTATTCAACTAACTTTTTAGTTTACATAGCAAATGTATTGAAGCAGACACCCCGGTACTTCTTTTATTTAATTAAAAGCAAAACTTAAGGTACGTTCAGTACGGAGCTTGGATGATAGGGTATAGATGATAGATGAATGATGATAGAATAATAGTAGAAAATATAAGCGCTGATAGGTGTTCACAACGAAGATTTGCATAAACGCTTTTAACAGCTAGTATATTTCAAAATGTCTAGCGAAGAAGATTACTTTTGTTCGGCAGCAACGAAATATTACATTTTCACTAAAAAGGAAACAAACATTAAGAAAGTATCATGTGCATCCCATAAATAGGGAAAGGCGCCAACTGGGTGAATTTCACCATTTATATCGTCAACTGCGGAAATATCCCCAGCGGTTTTACGCATATTTAAGAATGGAGCCCGCGGTGAAAAGTACTGTAGAATTGTTATGGAACAAATTACAACCTCTACATATGCCAACACCAACGGAAGAAATGTTCGTCGAAATATCTAAAAAATTCAACGAAATGTGGAATTTCCCAAATTGCATCGGTGCCATTGATGGCAAACATATCCGCATAATCAGTCCTAGCCACTCAGGAACCATGTATTACAACTATAAACATTTTTTTTCAATTGTACTATTGGGTGTTGTAGACGCAGATTATAAATTTGTAATTGTTGATATTGGAGGGTATGGAAAGCAAAGTGATGGCGGCACTTTTCGTTCATCAGCTTTGTTCAAGTTAATGGAACAACAGCAATTGCAAATACCATCTGACAATTTTCTACCCAATACTGAAATAAAAATGCCGTATGTTTTTATTGGGGATGAAGCTTTTCCTTTGTTAGACAATCTACTGAAGCCCTATGGAAAGAATCAGCTAAATCCGGAGACAGAATATTTTAATAAAAGACTGTCCCGGGCAAGAAACATTGCAGAATGTACATTTGGAATTATTTATTCCAAATGGCGAATATTATCAAAGACCATTGAAACTGATGAAAAAACAGCTGATAAAATGATAAAAGCTATATGTGTTTTACGCGATACTATAATAGACAAAGAAGGTTTTCAACGTCATCTAACAGAAGTTGCGGACATTCCCATGTCAGCGAATTTTCAACACCGTCAAAGTGGACGCTTAGCAGATACGGCAAAATTTGTTAGATACATTTAAAAGTTATGTTTGTAGAAATCGTATACAATATTGTTAAAATAATAAAAATAAATAAAATTCAAATTAATACACAATGAATTGTATTTTTATTTAAAAATAAAATTATTACTTTTACTAACTTGTAGCATTCATATTTTTCCCTATTTCTTCCCACCATTTTTCCAAAATAAATCTATTGTGGTGATCAGGATGGGCCTGATTCCACAACGATTCTATAATAAACACTTCTCTGATAAATTCTTCGGCACCCATACTCGTACTGCAGCTCGCAGAAGAATAGAACTGACTATTCCGCAAAATATAATCGAGTATAAACCACTCGTGTATCCATATACTTATTAACTATATACTGGTAGCCGGCTATAGGCCGCCGTGTACGGGATTGACCGAAGAGAAGGAGATACTTTTCTGTCTCTATCAGTGAATTAAGACACAATGCGCACGCTCTAAATACAAAATCATGAATGAATCACAAGTTCAATTTCTCGGTCAGTCATATATATATATGAATACAGTGGTCCCAAACATTAAAAATAATTGAAAATCAAATTTGTAAGTATTGAAAAATTCAAACTCGCCGTGACATTGAAAATTCATAGCTCGTATTTATCAATTATTTATCAGTGTTTTCCAAAGTAAAAAATTTGAGCCAACATGTATAATATTTATTTGCTAAGTAGTTTTTTTTTACAAGTAGGTATATATTATATATCAGATAAGTAATGTATAATAATGTAAATATATGAAGGAAATTTGCTTTTTAATGTTTCAAAAATATTTTATTAGAAACTCTACACGTGTTTCGGCTTTTTAGGCCTTTGTCAAGAGTACAGGGAATACTCTTGACAAAGGCCTAAAAAGCCGAAACACGTGTAGAGTTTCTAATAAAATATTTTTGAAACATTAAAAAGCAAATTTCCTTCATATATTTAAATTATTTAATAATGTTTCACAAGGAGCCAACCGCAGAATCAGTTCAGTGTATAATAATGTAATATTGAAACGTATTTTAATCATTTTTGCAAGGTACACATACCTATGAAATATAGTAGAAATGAGAGTAGCTGATTTCTAATGAAAAAATTATAGAGAATTAAAGCATTAGGAACATACAAATTCTTTATTGCTTTGAACGTAGTAAACATTCATTACATCTAACCAGCTATCATTTATTCTACATGCATCAATATATTTACTAATCATGTATTATTTGTACTGGACATTTTTAGATTTATTATTTGAATGCATTAACATCTACCCTAGCAAATTTTTAAACAGAAAAATAATTATTTACTAAGACAAATATTTAATTGTTAATTTTCACTATGTATGTCTATTTTTAGTGAGCAATATATATAATAGTGAGCAATATATATAATAAAATTATGAACGAGAACAAGCAATGAAAACACAGGCTAAGTCAAGTTCCGTATATAAAACGATAATATCAGAATGTCACAAACCGATTCGTTTTGGAACCACTGTGGTCCCCACATCGGCATTCTGCTGTTAACGCACGCGCACCAGTCTTAGCGTACACGACAAGGACAGAGCGATAAGGCTTTCCTTTCGGTCAAAATCCGCGCAAAACTCATTGTATATAGTTAATAAGTATATGCGTGTATCATATATCCCGTGCTAGTATCACAGCTCCGTACTGAACGGCTGCATTGAAATACACTGTAATATTCTATAAGCGCTTGTAAAAGTTACCTACCCTCCAGTCTATCTATCATCCAAGCTCCGTACTGAACGTACCTTTAGTGTTACCGCTGGCTTTGAGCAATTCTTATAAATAAACTTAAACTTAATATAAAATGCAGCAGCCAAGCAAATGTGTCTGCTGCCTATATCGATGTTTCACTTTAATGTATAATATTTGACTTTATTGTTTTAATAACTTGGTTTTTCGTTAAATATTTGCTTTAGAGTGCGATGTATACAACACTTTAATTAATGAAATTGGCAAGATAGTTTTTTTCTAATGGATATTCAGAAATCATTTATTTTACACAGGAATATAAAAATATATTAAATATTTGGCATGTATTAGCGATTCTTGTATTTTAATTATTCATTATTGGCCTCTCTTTGTAAGTAGACCTTTTCCATGACTCGTGTCTCCCTTGAGCTCTTTTAATAGCAGGAATATCTTATTTATTTTTGATGACTCGTCATATCAAAATTATTTTTTCTGAGATTTTCTTTTCAGATGCAAAGCTTCTTTTTGTCCGTGAAGTAAATTTATTCGTTTTTAATAAAAAAAGTTTTATACTACCTTCTTTCGATCACATTTTAATTATTTTTCTGTTTGAATAGATTTATTATTTATTTGCAAAACGGGTACCTTTCAGATTAAGTTTGTATGAAAATGTTATTTGAAATTTTTACAATAACTATTGTCTGCAATAATGAAATAAAATGCGAACGTCAATCAATACATAAGATCGGGGGAGTATCTATCACGGATAAATTATTGTGAATTGTACACCATGTTATTACTTCGCTATTAAATCAAAATCTGCTCTATCGTCGTGTGGATATTATAATGTTCTATATCCATTTTTGGGCGAAATTGAGTATAATACATCAAAATTCATGAAAAAATTAGCTTGTTCCATATCCGTTGAAATTACAAACATAACTTGTTCAATAACCTAAATTTCAGTAAAATAATATCCTACATCCAGTTTGTCGAATGAAACTTATCATGTTATAGTAGTCTACGTCCTATAATGCTGAATTTGTTCTATATCCGTGCGCGGCAGTTAGATAATAATGAGGTTTGATCTTGTTCGATATCCCTTATTTTAGACAAAACTTTGTTGTTATAATCATTTCACTGTTTTGCATTATAAATTACTGTTTATTTTGTGTGCAATCGCTGTAAAATGAGTGAATTTTCGTCATTACCACCTGATAAACCTTCTGAGTGTCCGACAGACGAGTGGAAGTAAGTAATCATTTTTCTAGTTTATTTTTAAATTACATAACCTCACTGTTGGTATTTAAATGAAATAGGTTCTCTATTTAATCTGCTAATGTTTAATTCATTATTTATTATAATGTTGTAAAAATACGGAAGTTATATTTCAATTTTCTTTTTGTATAGCGAATTATTCAAGGCCATTACCACGGATGATATGGATATGCCCGTAAATGAATTCACAATAGGGTACACATCAGTTGACATTGAAAATATGCCTGTATGTTTAGTGGATGGTGATTTAATAATTGGTGAAAAATGTAACATGATTGAATTAAGGTAAAGATAATAAACAAATTCAAAATACGATTTTCAAAATATCTTTCATTTTTAGACCAGTAGAAGTTTCCAGTTTTAACGATGAAAACAACAAAACTGAACCAGAAGTTCAAGAGATAATAACATTAACTGTAGATCCATTGCCAGTTGAGCTGTCCGGGGAAGTGTCAGAAATAATGGTGGTAACTGAGCATGAAGTGCCAGTACGAGTAGAGCATGAAAAAGGAAAATTGCTAGCGAACGAGGGAAATCAAATTACAGGAGAAAAATCTACACCAACTCCAACACGAACCAGAAAAAGAAAACGCGCTGTAGATAACTGGAAGCAGAATATTCGAAAGCGCAAAAGACAAGCTGGGGAAGAATATATTAACACGAAGGGTAAAGTTCAGCCTAGAAAAGAAATGAAAGCTATGACTTGTCATTCAGAACGTTGCCCCTTTCTCTGCAGCAAGAAAATTTCTGAGAATGAACGGCAAGACATTCATTCCCAATTTTGGATGTTATCAGATGAACAGAAATCTTATTTTTATTCCAAGCATATTAAATGTATTCCTGCGTTACGGAAACGAACAGAAAAAAGAAACTAGTCGAAAGGCATTAAGTTACCAGTATTATTTTGAAATTAATAGTGCAAGGCTAAGAGTATGTCAAGAGTTCTTTCTAAATACGTTGGCCATAAGCAAACAACGTATATACTACTTTTTTAAGAAAATTCAGACAAGTAAAACTAACATCCCTAGGGATTGACAACAAGGAAAACACTCTAAAAAAGGTGTTAACTGAAGAACAGAAGAATGTTGTCAGACGGCATATAGAAAGTTTTGCGGTCATTGACGCACATTATTGCAGATCGACATCAAATAGATCTTATTTGGAACGAGATTTGAGCTTAAAAAAAATGTATAATTTGTATCTCGAATTAACAGAAACTCCTGTTTCAATGGTGTCGTACTCCAAAATTTTTAAGTACGAGTATAACATCGGTTTTTTCAAACCGAAAAAGGATCTTTGTGATCGATGCGAAGAGTATAAACACTTGAGGAGTCCAACACAGGAACAAAAGTCGCTATATGAAGATCACATAAGAAGAAAAAAAATGGGATATGCTCAGCGTGAAGCTGATCGTTCAAGAGTTAAGGGAGAAAATGCTGAAACAACAACATGTATGTTGACGATCGATCTTCAGAATACTTTTGCCTTACCCAAAGCTTATTATTATAAGCAAAAGCTCAATTGCTATAACTTAACTGCCCACTCAAGTACAAATAACACCATTTATAACGCAATATGGCATGAATTTATTTGCGGACGCGCTGGGAACCACCTGGCAAATGCAGTGATCAAAATTTTAAAAGCTGTGGTGAAAGACAATCCAGATGTGATCAAAATAATTTTTTGGTCCGATAGTTGCGTTCCTCAAAATAGGAACTCTATCCTCTCTTTCGCCATTCAGCACTTTCTCAAATCAAGACATGCAGGAAAACTCGAGAGTATTATACAGAAATATAGCGAGCCCGGCCATGGGAACTTGCAAGAAATTGATAGTGCACATAGTTGCATTGAAAGACACTTGAGGCATTTAGAGATTTGGTCACCTGTGACATTGATCAGAAATTTATTAACCATACCACTTTGGTGGAAAAAGAAATTTAAAGTTTTGCAAATGAAAGCAGAAGAGTTTTTAGATTATGGAAGTGCTGCTTCAGCTTTAAATTATCAAGTATTGCTTTACACTAAAGTGAAAATTATAGCCTATGAGAAGACAGACATAACTAATTTGAAATATGGAGAAAGTTTCGAAGGAATGCTGAAAGAAGTGAAAATTGTACCAAAGTTAGAAGAGCAGCAAACCAGACAAAAAAAGAGGCAAGGTCCGAATGAAATAAATTGGGAAGTGAAAGCAGCCAAAAATGTTAATCTCGGCCTCTCAGAAGAGAAGAGAAAAGCGTTAACAGAGATGTTGCCTCAGATGCCAGAAAGTGAGCGCGAATTTTATTTAGCAATTTTATCCAAAGTGAAAGCCCCTTTAGCCAAAAAAGGTAAAAAAAACAATAACTTCGGGATCGTCAAATCAATTCACCAACCCACAACACATTCTGGATGGGAACAAAACAGAACATTCTTTATCGAAACGCCAGTGTAAAATTTTGAAAACTCCGTCCCTAGAGGAAAAAGGTAAAAAAAAAGTAACTCCGGGATCGTCAAACCAAATTACCAAAAATGATTCACAACATACTTTGAGTGGAAGCACAACAGAAGAGTCTAAATCGAAACGTCATTGTCAGTCTAAAACAGTGAACACTCAGTCCCAGTAAATAATAAGTTTTATAACCATTTTTAGTGTTTTCTTTTATTTTATATTTTCAAAGTTTTTACATTATCTACATTAGTACTATATTTTATATTTTTATATTGATGATAATAATAATAATAAAATAAATAATAATGAATATGCCTTTGCAATTATTTGTGATGCTATATGTAAATTTTGTGGAGATAGAACAAAACAATTCTGAGTCGACGTATTATTTTGGTCGATATCCTCGAAACTAGCGAAAATTTATTTTCCGTGTTCTATATCCAAATGCACCTGTTGATATTTATTTATTTTCTAAATTTAATTTTCACATTATCTCAGAACTTTTGTGATCCACCGGCATTAAAAGCAACGGCCAAAGTTCAATATAAGTCATATTAATATATGACCAAATGTGATTTCGCAGTAACAACCTGAACTTTCAATTTCGATTTCCCAAAACCTAGCATTTCAGGATATAGACCATTATAATATCCACGCGACGCTATGTGGAGTTTTAAGGATTTAAAAATATATATTTTACAATTTTTTAGAAGGAAATTATTCGCAAACTAAACGTCGTGGTGGTGAGAGAATAGTAAATATCTCTCAATTTTTTAATATATTTACTTTGCAAGCTTATAACTGTACACATTGCCTCTGCCTATACCTTGCTAATTGTTCAGTAAAATTAGATATGGTCAACTATGTGTTCCTGAGTTATGACCCTTTTCTTAAATTTTGTTAAATTTTCTCCATAACTAAAAGCCCAAATATGATGAATTTAAAAAGCTAAATATACTCCTCAAGACTCTATAAAAAATTTCTTTGAAATTGAATGAATGAAAAAATATTTTAAATAGTTATAGTTCTTTTTGTATAATTTTAACATTGTCCTCTAGGAAACTCGCAACATTTTTAAATTTTCAGGATAGCACCTGATATTTTGTGAAACGAATGCAGTAAAATATAACTTACCGAAATTGAGTAGGATGGAACTAGGAATTTTCATGGGCCTTGTTGAAATTTTTTTTTTAATCGGCACGTCCAAATTGGTTAAATGAAAAATAAAACTAAATGCTATGCTTCAAATAAAATTTAACACTTTGTTTCAATAAAGTTTAAAGAAAGTGTCCAGAAACTAAATTTTTTCTTATAGATACAATGTTTACATAATCGCTTAAAAATTAGACAATTTTTGGTTTTCAATAGTGTGGAAGAATGAAAATTTGAAAGAAAGATGTTAAGACACGCCAAAAAAATCTATTAGGATTCACAGAGCCGGACTAAAGGTTTGAAAGTTAAAAGTCAGTTGTAAATAATATACAAAATCAAAAGATTACCTCTTCGGTTAATTTACTCTGTAGAAAAAAAACTGCCTTTCGTATTACATACATAAACATCGAAGGAGCTACTAATTACTTGTGCCTTTAAAATGGTTAAATTCTATAGAATATTTTGTGCATTTTAAATCTTTATCACTACAAATGTAAAAATCGTTTTTTCATGTTTTCTGCCTTTAATACACAAGCTGTACCTTACCAACAGAAATATTGTTTGTACATACAGAACATCAGCGCGAAGACTTTAATTCTAAATGTTACAGACAACCAGCCTCTTTCATCTATTCGTAGATCCCTAGAAACGTAAATAATGAATTTTGCATAATGCTCCATCTCCAAATATTTAGGGTAAATCGTTAATATATCTATTAATTTGAATTGAGGTTACTTACATATTAAATTATTCTGTTTGTTCAAAATGAGAATACTGAAATTTCAAACAGTAGGTAATATTTAAATAACACTTTTCGTAGTAGATTAATTGTATGCAGAGGATAATTAAATGGCCAGTACATTCTCTTGATCTTGAGTTTATTGGATTTTTCTTTAGAGCATTTTTAAATCTGTGCATTTTTTACCACCTAAGCCTTTAGAACCCGTACAAGATAGAATAATTTATGAATGGACTTGAGGAATTTGGATATCATGATGTAAATAACCAGAATTAGACTGCAGAACAGGGACAGACAGTACAGTAAACAGAATTTACCTTGTAAACTTCTTTACATAACAGCTCCTCTCTGTTTCACCGCCTTTGTTTGTCTTCGTCAATCAACGTTTGGTGTTTTTTCGACGACACGTATTATGTCACAGCGGATTTACTAATACGAGATTTACGTATGGTAGTCCCACACTTTACATAATAACACACAACACATCAGTATCACTTTCTGAAGACGCGAACTGCTTGGCAGCTTTTTACGATTAATGCACTATTGTAAACAGTGTAAGGTTTGTTTCGAATACAACGTTTGTTTGCGTTGGGATATGTAACGTTTATGCACTCTTACGTAAAACGAAAAAAAACTGAACACCTCACCAATCCTCGGCTAGCTCGTTATATCTCACATATTCTGGGAAATTAAACGTAGGTTCAAAAAAATAATTATTTACAAATAGGTATGTGAATTTTTTTAAAATTTATAAAATACCATTAGGTAGATTTATACCAAATGCAATTACATGTAGTTTACATAAAACCACATAAGAAAAAAAATATTTATATCTAGATAACCTACGTTTACATTTATTATAATCAAAATTTCTCGATCTAATACAGATCTAATTTGACTGGACTATATTTATATCATGAGTACCAATACTAAAGTTAAATTTGAATAAGTAATTGAAAAAAAAAGTACAACAAATAAATGATTAATTGTTTACATCCAAGGTCAAAAAAAGTATAAAAAAAATATATTAAGACTTAACTTAACCTCCGGGGTTGGAAAGGTGTGTTCAATTTTGTTTCTTCAATACCAGACTAATATTTTTCCATTAATCAAATTACGAAAACTAGATCAACCCTCTATTCCAGCTCCACGTGATACATTAACAAGACTTGATAAATTTCCATTTTTTTCATGACATCAAATGACATAAAAACCATATTTACAATACGAACAAATCACCTAGGTGTCATAACCTAGATGAGCCATATAACGCTGTTATACCAAATAATAATTTACCAAGTCAAAATCCAATAAAACCCCGTGAGTTCCGTGATAGTCCCGTGATAGTTAATGAGAGCCTAGTAATAGCAGCTTAAAATTTTAATAAGAAACACAAGTAAGTACTTGTTAATTATTGTCCTAATTTAAATAACTTACTCTTATTATAGGGCATAAAAGTCCATACATGTGCTTAATTGTAGAATAATCCAGCATTTAGCTGACAAGATACTCAGTAGCACCCTTTATATGGTGAAAGGAATAATCCCAAAACAACGATGATTAGCATCTACTAAAATAAATTCGCAGCAAAAATTTCAATCTCTCACCAGCTACAAGTTACAAAATGTACGTCCGAACACTAAGACGACTGACTATGAAAAAAGAAGGAAATCAACCGGTGGAGTTATCACGTGATAGATTGACAGAATCGCAGAGTCACTAGCCAAACAATACCACTGTCTGTCAGATCTTGAATGAATGTGAAATTATTTAAACACGTATCAATATTTATCAAGACGAATATAAAATGTAACACATTAATTAGAGAAGTTAGAAAGATAACAAAATTATATAAAGTAATATTTACGTAAGGTGAATGATGAAATACTCATAAAATACCAAGGTCTGTAAAATTCGGTTATTTGCAGAATCCATAAGGCTTGTCGATCTTAGTGCTAATAGCTGAAGTGCGTTTCATTAATATAATTAATGTACTAATATACTTAACTGAAACAAACGGTCTAAGTAGTACCAGTCTGGAATTATTTTGAAACCAACCCAACTATTGTTCAAATGTTATTCCATAGTTACTCATTTCACACACAAGGTAGCGATCTTTATAATGGAACACATCTATACAGAACAGACGAGCTCACGTGACAACAGATCAACTCGGTGTACAACCCCGACAACAGTTGAATACTGCCAATAATATTCGATTAAATGACATTTAACTGGTGGCACAATTTAAGTAAATTTACCCCCAATTAGGAATCAAATATTTCTAAAAAGAACACATAACGAGCAAAAGATAATCCACATAACCTCTGGTAAATAATACAATTTCCACTAAACATTACAAGGTTACATTGTTTGAGTTTATCTTAGACAGTCTGTTATCTCACAAGACAAACAAACTTTGTTACAGGAATGGCTGAATGTTTAAAATGGCAGCCGTTTTTCAAATTGTCGAAGAAAAAGCAAAATTTACATGGTTAACCATTTCACTAAAAGTTAGTGATAGAGACTACTGTACAACTACTACCACTATTAACAATATTTATAATATTTTTTCTTCTTTACGATTAGAACGCAATTTCTCGCAAACCGTTAGTCCAAATTGAAAAAGTAAAAGCCGCTGTAAAGTGAATTTAGCAAAATTTGAAAAAATGTGCTACTTACCTTGCCATTTAAAATTTAAGGGATGGATTTCACCACTGCTTAAGGGTTGAAGTGGCGCGATCGAAAATATCCAATGAAAGTGTCTCTTTCAAATAAAATCGACAAGTCCGAGCGTTTTCAGAAAAATGAGCTTAAATGCAAAAAACACGCCTGTTTCATTTCCTTTGGCCCACCGTGTACATCTTAAATCTTACTGTTATAGCTCTACGACATTTTTTGTGTATTTTCTTCTGTCCCATATACGATAGAATTTAAATTAGTAATTGACATATGTCACAGAAAGGTTTAATAAACTAAATTGCTTGCCGAATTATCAGACAATTAAAATTTGGAATTGAATAAAAACGGCAGTAATTAAATTCAATTCGAAAACCCATATTATTGAAAATTTTAGTTAACTGGAGCGATATTTAATTCTCTTTAGAATTTAATTATAACATTCTTAGAATTATAATTATAATATTCTGTTTCGTTGCTTATTAGATGAAAATTGTTCTAATTAAAAAAAGGCTTACCTTGTGCTGCAGAAAATTATTATATACTGATATTAAAAATAGAGCTCCTTCCTTGGTAGAAATGCAAGCCAGTAGCGTCACTTGAGAAAATTAGATCCGTGTGCAAAGTAGTTACGTGTCCCTAAATTGATTTCTCCTTGCGAAGATGTCTAGCTACCTACAGTTCTAAGGTATAACATACAGATCGAGCTAACCCACTAGATACACGACTAGCAGTATGCGCAGTTTACAGTCGCCCATCTGTTATCACCGTGAATATCAGGTGCTTTTATAGTAGGTTAGGATATTGTCTTTCTCAAGAAGGAGGTCTTTTTTGTGCATAAAAACAATTTCATAATGTCTACTTTTCGTAAACTATAATAATTTATTATAACTGTACACCAATAGTATTAGACAATAGCATGACAGATCATTATGCATTAATTTATAACTTAAAGTGTTTAACAACCGCAGATACAGGCAACCACCGAGAAATAAAAATAAAAAATGTCAATGAAGATAAAATTAAAAATGTCATAAAAACAATAAATTGGAACAATTTATATAATGAACAAAATGCATGTATAGCTGCAAACACTTTCTATGAAGAGCTCCTAAATTGTGTTAATAATACTATCCGGCTTATACAAATAACGAACAAAACAAAACGACTAAAACCATGAATGATTTTTGGACTTATGACATCAATAAATACACGTGATTATCTAAAGCTCAAATTACTAAAGGACAAAACTAATTTAAATCTCACACTAGAATATAAAAACTACAGAAATAATTTTGACTAATTTAATAAAAACTATAAAAAAATGAATGCTATGAATAAAAGCTAAATGATGTCGCAGATAACTATAAAAAACCTGGAAAATTATCAATGAAGTCGCAAATGGAAAACAAAAAAAAAAAAGAAATGATAAAATTGAAGATATAAATAGGGAAGGAATAATTCTAAATAACCAGACGGAGGTAGCCGACAATTTCAATCGTTTATAGAAATTGTACAAAAAATCACAAAAAAAATAGTGGTCAAATAAGTCAAAACATATCTAATCAACAAAATTTAAACATTGTCCGCGATAGTTTAAAACTAAACCGATAGATGGCGCGACACGATCACCAGAAGCTCCTAGTCCCTATGATGTGTGTGAAACTTAGCAGTGTGCCGTTCCTGGGAATTTAAATTTTGGGGAATATTCCCGGGATTGGTCCGGGGAATATTCCCCCTACATCGAGAGTTTAAATATTATATGCATCAATGCATTCAGCACAAATTCCGGTCTTATGTACTTTACGGGTATAGAGATGTTCAAACAAGTAACTGAAATAACGAAAATTTCCAAGGTTTAAGCACCTCTCACGGTCTTACCAGTGCACGACGACAGACGACATTGTCCATATAACAGATGAACATTACTGTTGTTTGTTATTGTTACGCCTTGCTTATGCCACGCGTGTATTGACATGCTGACAAGCTGATTTATGAGACTGAATTAAGTCACTCCAAAGATGAAATTTAATATTCCTTGGGAATTTATAAGTACCTCGGGAATTTCCCGGCAATGTTCCCGACCTGGAATATTACCGCTAAGGAATATTTCCCATAGCACATTACTAGTGAAATTACGTAGTAAGCTTCTGAGTAATTTAGGTAATGTAACTTCGATGTTTTCTGACTATTTTGGGGAAATGTTAAGCAATATATTTAAAATGTATAAAGCAAACATACTAAGGAAGTTAATTGATAATTTTTATTACATCGTATAGCGTTATTCTAAGAAATTAACAAGCTTTAAACAGAAGCATTCTTCTTGTTTCATCGCAAGAATTTTGTTAAGTTTTAGGACCAATAGCGATGCTCATATTTTATTGCAATTCTAAAGGTGCTTCAATAAGAGCGCAAGAATCGAATTGCGCACCAGTTTGGCTGTCGTGATGTCATAAGCTTATGACATGCCAGGTCGATAGGAGACAAATGGAAGTTAGTAAACATGGAGCATTACACTATAGAACAATGCGTCCTGATTGTTAAACATTGTTATCAAAATGGTGAAAGTTTGATTGCCACGATTCGTAAAGTGCGTCCAATTTTCGGTCGAAAATATTGTTCCTTATTCATTTACTGTGAAAAGAATAATTGAAAAAAATCGAAAGTAGGTACTGGTTTGGTTAGTGATGTAAAACACACGACACGAGCTCGTAGAGGTCGTTCATAACAAAACATCACGGCAGTTCGCGAGAGCGTGGCTGAGAGTCCAGAGACGTCGTTTCGTCATCGTACACAATAATTGGACGTTACAACAGTCACTCTTCAGCGTATTCTCAATAAATATTTGCATCTCCATGCCTACAAAGTCCAATTGACTCAACAACTTCTGCCAACAGACCATGCACAGCGAAAAGAGTTCACCAACTGGATCCTTGAACAACAAGAAGTGAATGCCGATTTTGCGTACAAAACAGCTTCGTTAGTATGCAAAACTGCCGCATTTCGGGCTCAGAAAATCCATGAATGATTCATGAGAAAGCAATGCATCCAAAACGTATCACTGTTTGGTGTGCATTGTGGTCTGGAGGAATCATTGGGCCGTTTTTCTTCGAAGACGATGCAAGTAATGCAGTAACGATGAATGGCGAACGTTGTCGTGCTATGATAACCCAGTTTTTTGTGCCTCAATTGGAATATATTGCTCTCGACGACATGTGGTTTCAGCAGGAGAGTGCCACTTGCCATACCGCCCCTGAAACATTCACTGTCTTGCACGAGTCTTTTCCTGGTCGTGTCATCTCTCGGTTTGGTGACCAGAATTGGCCGCCACGCTCTTGCGACTTAATACCTTTGGACTTTTGGCTGTGGGGTTATCTGAAGTCACAGGTTTATGCTAACAAGCCCGCGACCACCGAAGCATTGAAGGCCAAAATTAGATGCTATATCAACGAAATACCGCCGCATGTATGCAACATCGTTATTCAAAATTTCGCCGAAAGAGTACGCATGTGCCAGCAAAGCCGTGGGGACCATTTACCAGATGTGTTGTTCCATACATAACTTCCAAATATCTATATTATAACTCAATAAATATTTCAATACTTTGCTACAGAAAACCATGCTTTATTGAACCTTGAAATATTGCGCTCTTATTGAAACACCTTTTAATAATACTTTCAGTACAACTTCGCATTGTAACAAAATAACAAGAATTTTTAATATCTGCGATGTTTTTTGTTTCGTGGATTGGAATGCCGCAAGTCGAATTCTTTCCCAAAACATTAAAATAACTATTTTGCAACGTCCGTTTCATAATTACCTATTCATCGAATATAGACAATACTGCATCAATCGATAGGGAATACAAAATTCCCTTTAAATTAGCACACCTGATTTTTTCTAAAAATCGTTAATTTCTGAGAAAATTCCAAAATACGTTAGTTCCTGAGGGTGTTGACTTAATTATTACTTTTTAAGTGAAGGCCAAACTTGAACACGAATGGTAACACACCATATCATTCATACCTAAAACGAATACAATCGCAACGTTTTAAAACATAATTTCTCCTAATTGGTTTTTTTTTCATACAAAAAAAATCCTAGCAATAAATATGTGGTAATAATTCAGAAAGTAAAACAGATGGTTTAAAAATTGAATATTCTTACCCCAGCTATTTCAGTTTTATGTGTTTGTAATTAGAAATAAATTATCTAGATTAATTAGGGTGACGTGATAAATTAGTGTGATCTTGATTCTCGGCCTGTTTAGGTGGTAATAAATGGTTTTGGTTTATCTATTTAGAACTAACATTTGCAGGTTATTTTGTTACAATTAAGACCCGTTAACAGTAGTGCTAGGAATAAATCTATTTTACGTCTGACAATTTTATTACACAAAATGTGACCATTTAATAGTTAATAGACGATAAAATACGTTTGAAAAATAAGTTTCAAACGTTAACATTTTGAACACAACTGCTGGCTCGTCAGTTTTCATATTTTTATTTTATTTTTATTTCCTTTAAAATTTCGTCTTTTCTTCTTTCACATATTTTCGTGGATTTCTTTTATATTTGTCTTTCCATGAAATATATTTACAATGAATCGGAAGAGCAATTTTCACCTATATACAAAAAATATTTTCGGTTATGTTTGCGTTGCTCGTTAGGGTTACAAATAATATACAGTGTGGAAACTTATGATGGACTAAATTCTGTATTTCCATAATAGAAATTTTTGAAATAAAATTTCATACCCTCTTTAAACTCCCTCCGCTATTGATCAACTTCTTCGAAAATTTGAAATGGCACAGGGAGTTGAGTTATATATTGTTTCAAAACTACTTTAATTCTCTATATACTGGTTTTACATTTTTTTGGATTCAGTTAATCCTTATCCGAGATAGAGTGTTTTAAATATGTAAAATAAATATGATCTCATAAGTTCAGTTTTATTGAAGTCGCAAATACATAACTTCTGAAACTGAGTTTTTTTAATAAGAAACAAGGATGTAGGTATTGACAGTTTTACTTAAACTTATTAACTTTCAAGACAAATAAAATTTTACAACCGGATTCTTACAACAATAAAACATAAACAGAGTCCATACTAATAAGAAGATAATTAAAACATTAATACAGTAAAATTAAAGGTTTTGTAACATTCAAATTACAAATAAAATCTAGCCAAAAGCTAAATATTGCGAAATAACGCTCTTGGTTGTAAATTAGACAGTAAAAGGTAACAGAAAACGTACATACATATTATAATAATATAAGTGAAAAATAGATAAATTCGCCGTTATAGATAATAAAAAGCACATAATGCACTACTGTCCGTATTTAGGACAATGATCCTTCACTGAAAGCCTTGGCATTGAAATAAAGAAGGCTGTATATTTACAGGTGATGATACAATGTCAGACTTCTTCACAGGAGACAAATTTTATCTTAGCACCACAGCACCAAAGATTTGCACTTCACTTAGCTTACCAAGTTACACAATATAAAAATAAACAATATTGATTTTACATTAATCAATAATCAGCCACATTTAAAGTACAACATAAAACAGCACACACGTGTTTAAGTCAACCAACATTCCCCGACCGAGTTCTGCTCAACTCCCGCGATCTTGCTTATTTTCGCGGCTCTCATTATAAAGGTATTCATTAAATCTATAAAGTTACGGACAACCTACAATTTAATTGTGTGTTAGAAATTGCATAACTAAGAGGGTCATAAATAAACTTAAATTGAGAATTCTTTCCAAAATATTTCTGTTACCCATTTACAGAATTTATAAGTTTTTACACTATATAAACAACTTTTTGTAAAGTTTAATGTTATAATTTTACGCATTGAGGAGCAACTTTTTTAAAAGCGGTATGTATAAATTCTTGTTTATACACTTTTGTTTTCAGTATACAGGGTGAGATAATTTAAAGAATAAGATTTAAAAAAAATACTTATTTACTTTAACCCAGGATAATGAAATAATTTAAGGGGCCTAGTTAAGAAAAAGCCTCCGTTGACTGTGTCTCTCTCTAGGAAGTTCCGAAAGTGACAGACGTATATAAAATAAATGAACGTCGTGCAGAAAAGAATTTTGGTTCCAGAGTACGTGAACTAGCAACACATTACGACGGGATAGAGTAAAGCAATAAAATCTATTGTTCTGGTCGATATGTACACTCTGGTTAATAAATATAGTAGGGAACCAAGCTCTCCGCAAAACTAATACAACTCGAAATATAAACTGAAATATAATAATAATTACTTTCTTTTTATTTATTATTAATTAATAAATAAAAAACTGCTGTCTTTTTGGGTTTCGACCGTTGTTACAGTGGAATTACTGACACGTAAATTATTAAAGAATAGAAATAACCGTCCTAATTATTTTATTTTAATTATATAATATTATACTCCATAATACAGTTTAATATTTAGTGTATGCAGTTTCTACTGGAAAAATGATTTAGGTAGTCCATTATAGGTACTATTACGTAATTTATTGATGGGTAAAGTAATATTGTATAAGTAATTGTATGTTGTGTGTTAGTTGTATCTCACTATATTCCACTCTTCATTTTTATCAATTTACATTTTTTTCTTCTCATTCTTTAATTTTCATAAAACATTCTATAATCTATTCATTTTATATAAACACATAAAAAATTGTTTACAAGGGTTAGCAAAAGCAAGTTTCGCGCGCTAGCGAACCGTTTCAAACAGGTTCAAAAGCGCGGGAGTAGTCGTGACATCACACCATACAATTTACAAACGACGACGGAGATCCCAGCACTCGACCGCTTGATTTCAGATAAATTTTAAGTGTATACTTAAAATGGAAACAAAAACTCCTTATTTTAAATATTGCATTGTACCGTTGTGTAAGAATACTACAATGAAAGTGCCAGATAAAGTATTTATAATATTGCCAGAAGATAAGATTCGTCGATCAAAATGGCAAAAAGCGTGTAGAAGAAATGAAAAAGACATTTCACAGACATGTAGGTCTCTACATGTGTGTGATCATTTTAATGTAAGTACATTATTAAATACTATATGTCTATCTACTAGGTTTTCGCAGGCAAGCAATAAAATATTCCGAATTCCGAATTATTGAATTTTAATATTAAAGAAAGAATGTGTATACAATGTTAGAAAATAAGATTAGTAGATAGAATATAATTTAGTGATACTAAGTAAAGGTAATTTCCTGGTGCTAAAGTAAACAGCTATTTATTATTATACTCTTCACAAATACGATAACGAAGAGTATATTGCATTTGATCGGGACATTTCTAAAATCGTTAATATCGCTCGCAAAGAAAAAAATCATTTCGTTCGTCATCGAATTCTGAACAACTTTCAAAATGTCCGTCTGTTCATCTGTCCGTCCGTCTGTCCGTCCGTCACGTTTCTTGTAAGCACGATAACTAAAGAAAGAAAAGTCCGATCGAATTGAAATTTGGGCTATAAGTTAGTGTTAGCTAGAGGAAGAAATCCATTGTTTTTGAAAAAAATCAAATAGTAAATAAAAAAATTATAGGACATTTTATTTAAAAATATGAATCTACAGAGGGCTGCAATTTTCAATGTGCTACTAAAATTGAAGTAATTTTCTATAGACACAAAATGCTGTAAAATATACTACCACAAATTTCGCCTACGCAGTCGGCATCATCGGGAGATGAAAAAAAGTTGAAAATTAAATATGTGATCAATATATTAGGTATTGTGAGAATGAATCTTAGTTTATACTATAAAATATACTGCCACGCATTTCGCCAATACAGTCGGCACCATCGGGAAAAATTAAATATGTAGTCAATACATTAGGTATTGTAAGAATGAAGTTTATAAGACAAACACAAGATTCTTTTCAAAAAACTGCGAAGAGTATCCTACAGAATGTGCAACAATTATATAAAAGTTCAATAACACTACTGTCTGCGAAGAGTAAAATGTTTACCTCTAGTATATATAGTATATTGCAAATACCTTTCCCTTGCCCTTTAATTTATTCTATTCAAATCTTACATTTATCTATTATGTGAATGATAACACGACACAATCACTTATTTCCCTTTCCCCAAAACATAGTACGAAAATACCTACGATAGGTAATTATACATTTGCGCAACATTTCCTTTGCAGCAAATGTCTTCTATAGAGACACTTTACACGTGTGTACAAAAAAAAACACGAAAAATATAGAAGTGGCTGTTGTAAAGAATTACCCTAAATTCTTTCAAACATAAGACTAAGTCTGCTAAAAAAGCTTAGTTGCGACTAAGCATTTTGTAGTTATTTTATTTTATTCCGTGATCAAGTCATAACTATTTTATGTTTATAAATTATTACTAAAAGCTAAAAAAATACATACTTCTCTGCCTTGACCCCGCGGACCTCTCCAAGGGAAAAACTTTCACTATTTTGTATAAAAGATGCCACCATAAACATATCCACTTTAGGCAAATTATCAGATTGGCCCTCATTTTAAAATATCTGTACAACTACAATAAGCGGTACTATAAAACACAATTATATATTTATATCAGAACAGTCACTAACAAATCAACCAAAGTCTAATAACACCATATTGTACATATGTTTATATAGAATGTCATACTTTGTTAATTTGTTTGTATTATTATTTTTAAGTATTTTATGAATGAATTGATTTTTAGTTTTCTTTTTTCTGTATATAATATATGTATATATTAATATAAATTTTACTCTGTACCCCATACAAGTTGTAAATAATCTACTTAATTGTGAATAAAGATTTTAAATTGGAATTGGAAAACATCTGATTGTGTTGCTTCCCGGCGCGACGACTACCGAATATTGTATGGTGAGACGTCACAGTCAATAGTAGCTCGTTTTGAGCCACTTTAATTTTATCGCTGTTTAGATCCTTCATACTGATCGCGTGGAATTAGAAATCTTATTTTTTTATGAAGTACACGTTTTATTACAACGTTACGCTATGTTTTTTAGTATTATTTTTATTTTTTAAAATTATAGGCAAGTTCCCTATTATTAATGTAAAATTGTATGATATAAAAGTACATAAATAATTATTTATTATTTTTTTCTATTATTATAATTACAAAATATAAACAAAATAGTAAGTAAATACATACTTAAAATATATATATATCAAATCAAAACACTATTACAAATTTCACGGAGGGTTTTTGCTGTTTTTATATATCCGCCGCTGAATAATTTTGCTCTTGACTATACCTTCACTCAAGCAGTTTATAGCCGGCTTAGTTACGGTGTGATTCCCAGTAGAGGCAGCACTTCCTTGCTCCATTTCTACTGGCAAAGGTACTTATTTAGAAAATTATTTTTAACGAAATGGTACGGAATAGAAATATGAAACTTGCTGAACATAATTATGAAGGTTCATTCTAGAAGCCTTGTATGAATTTTACCGATTTATGTCAATAATTATGGAGCTAGTCACATTCAAATTTTACCTATATTTACAGTGTATATTTTTCCTACATGAAGTGAAAATTAATTAAAATAAAATACATGTATTCTCTAGTGCATCTTCATCTACCGCTCTTCCAAATTTGGTGTAATTTGACCAAACCGTATGGACGAAATAAATTTTGAAAAATAACCTTACAAACACAAGTCGGATTAGCCCTCTTAATAACATGTTTAAAAAAAATTTTTAACGAGAACAATAATTATTTAAAAAATGTTGAAAACATGGTTTTGCCAGAATCAAAAAAAAAAAAATTTGTTGACTTTAAGTAACGCTGTCTTTATTAGTATTTTTAACCACCAGGTCTGTTAATAAAATTGCGTGAAACAGTTTAAGATTTGGTCTTGGGCCTGGTCTTGGTGTTGGTTCTGGTCTTGATCTTGGTTTTGGGATTGTCTCATCTTAAAGACCAAGGCAAGATTAATATCAAGGTACCAAGATCAAGACTACACATGTTAATACCAAACAGTACCAAGGCTTAGTTATCAAGAATTTCCGTCTTGGTTTGATTTGGTATAAGAAAGAATAAAAAGTTTGTCAACAGTGAAAATTTCCCTACATGAAACACTAATTGCCGCCACATGCTTAATTTATTTAGGAGAAAAATCAATTTCAAGAAATTAATATAATTTAGCAAGCATTTACCATTGTGAGCGAAAATAACTGGCACAAAGTTCGTATTATTGACATTGCGTCACTTTCTTTGTACTGATGAAGACAAATACCAGAAATCGGTCTACGAATGGGTTTGCGACGGCTTCAAGGAGGATTTCCTTTCATTAGGTAAAAATCCTTTACCTAGTGGTCAATGCAATTAAAGCTTCTTCGTACAATGAAAGTAGTAGCTATGTGTGAGCTACTTTATTTAATTTTTTTAATTAAATAAAGTGAGAGGATTACGACTTTTTATCCTTTAGGTATAACTTTTAATATTTATTTACTGTTTGTGGATAACTAATTTCTTTTAAATTATATTTTTAATATTAATATGCATTATGCATGTAGGAAAGAAAAACTTCCTGTATAAATTTCACTTTACTAGGCTATGAAGGCCAATACAGAATAATTATTTTGTCAATTCCCACTACACAAGTTATACCCCTACGGGTAGCATTCACAAACGAAAGTTCATAGTAAACACAAAGTTAAAGTTATGTTTAAGACTGCCTACGAGGCAAATTTAAAGTAAGCTAAAAATTTTAATGCCTATATAAGTAACTCTTAAGCAACTTGTTAAAATAAAATCTAGCCAGTGGCAGCTGGTAGATTTAGTACAATATCTCAGTATTGGAGCATGGAACCGAAGCAATATTTTAAGGCATAACTATAAACACTAAATGAAGAATTTTTTTCAGAAAAAAAAATGAAAAAAATTAAGAAAAGAAGTTACAAAAATACCCAGCCTCCCCAGATTCCTTCTAGACCATTAGTAAAATTTTTTGCAAACTATTTTTTATCGTAATCAGAAGGAAAATTTGTCACCCGTTTTTTTTGGTTTTCGAAAGTTTTGATTTTTTGTAAAGTTATGACACTTTGAAATTTAAGTTCTTTATCGTGTAAATTTCAAAATGTCATAACTTTACAAAAAAATCAAAATTTTCAAAAACCAAAAAAAACGGGGTGATAAATTTTCCTTGTGATTACGAAAAAAAAAAGTTTATAAAGATTTCACTAATGGTCTAGAAAGAATCTAGTAAGCTGGGCATTTTTGTAACATCTTTTTCTCAATTTTTTTTTCAATTTCTTTTCTGCAAAACTCCTCAATTAGTACTTATAGTTGGACGTTCAAATATTGTTTGGGTTCCATGCTCCAATACTGAGATATGGTACAACCTAAATCCACCAGCCGCCACTGAATCTAGCCACCTTTATGCCGTTCATTCTAATATTCTAAATAATTTTATGACGTGATTTACCCTTTATACCGTTCATTCTAATATTCTAAATAATTTTATGACGTGATTTACTTTACTGCATTTTAAGAAAAAGGAGTTCAACAACAAAGTTTGTACCACATTTTTGTTGTTTTATTTCATTTGTCTCATTGAGACCTTGAGCATTGTGTCTCAAGTATTTTGTTATCTTTTCTTTGCGAAATACAGAAAGTAATGGTGATATTTAAGTTAGTATTTATTTTTAGCACGTGGAGTACTTGTTAATATGTACAACTCACTTACTGCATGTATCAAAAAAATTAATAAAATCAAATCAAAATAAATTTATATCTGATTCTTAGGTGATTCAGGATTGATTCCCCAAGCTTTTTCCTTAAAAATTGTAAATACCATTTGATTTTTTTTCTTCATCTTGTAGCTGTTTGCTCGTTCTTTAAATAGAGTTGAAAAATATGTAACTACAGCGTCTAGTTAAGATGTCGCAATGTTGATTGTATTCTTGGCTAAATATCTGTTCGTATGCTGATCTGAGGATTATTTTCAATATCATTTATTGCATTTTCCAAACTAAACTGTTTTGGGGTTTTCCACGCCCACGTTAATCTCGAAACGGTCCATTTTCTATTAATATTTACGTAAACAAACTACTAACCACATTATTTTGTGATACAAATATCCAATGTAGCAAAGTTTATAATTCTACCTTCACTTGCTTTGGAGATATTTAGAAAAAACCATTGTTAGTGCTCCCCCTTTAGGAGACTGTAGCTCTCTTAGGAAACATTTTTCGACCCATGTTTACAGGAACTTTTTTCTCATTTTTTGGTAGCAGAATTCGCTGGCGACTTATTGCATGCCAATTTCGGGACACTCTATATATTTGGACTATAGAAAAATACAAATTTACATAAAAAAATTCATAAAAATGAGAACATTTTTGTGAACTGTCTTTTCAGGGATTTACAATGGTAAGGCTCTGGCATTATGTTTGATATATTATTTTTAAATACCCATAAATATGCATTGACAAATATACATTGTTTTAGTATTAATATTTTAGTGTCCGTTGTTAACCGTAATCAAGGCCGTATTTAGGGGAGGGCAGATTATTTTTGAAAAGTAATGAATATTAATCTAAAAGAAAATGCCTATTTCTCTACTATCCTTAATAATAGCCAATAGCACGCACCAGCCACCGAAAATGCCGAGCCGATGCATATAAACTACGTGTGTCGGTCGGCTGAAGTGAAAAAGGAGCAAAGAAAAATTTCAAAACTGTTTATAGCCCGCCCTGTTCCTATCTGCACTGCATTCACTATGCAGTGATGTAGTTGATATGGACGACATAACATGTAATGTTAATGTATAATATAATAAGTAATGGATCTGTTTACATGTAATATAGCATGCGGTAGTCCCATTTGAGTAAATTCTGGACTTTGTTATGGAACGATTTAATTCGTACGAGACGTCATCACCATAGAAGAATGTGTCATGAACTAAAGAGACTAGACTTGAGCCTATATCCATATAAACGTGTACACTGACTATATCCGGCGGCGTCTACTGCACCGAAACTATCAAGCTCTGAAATGACGAAGATTGTGGTGTTATTTTTTCCTTTATAGGAAAGTCACTTGTGATGCCCCAAAGCTACTGCATTATCGGTTTTTTGTTTGTTTCATACGGTGATTCTCGGATGCTATTCATTTCCTCTTTAGAGTGGAGGAACAACACATTTTTCTATTAGAGTGTTAATACGGGTTTAGGTAGCTGCAAGTGAAAAACCAGTTTATATCCAAGGGTTGTTAGCAGTTCGAGTACTAGGCGGATGTGTAGCGGAATTCTTCTTGAGCCCAGGATGTGTGAATTTATACTATTTTGAAAAGGCTCTTTTGCCAAATACTGCGCGTCTCACAGCCATACAGCTCAAGAATTATTACATAAAGTAACATCTCTGTGTGTGTTTCAGGCTAACGATTTTTTCAATATATGACCCGACAATTTAAATGTATAATTTGAAAATGAATTTAATTTATCAACTACATAATAGTTTACAGAAAAATTAAAAGAATCTGCCTAAACGACAAAATAGTCATTAATTTCCATTTTTTAATTAAATTATTAATTAAACTATTAACATTGACTTAGGTTTCCACGAAACTCCAAAATACTATATACTGCACTCGACGCGCGTTTCGCCAACCAAGTTGGCATCATCCGGAGATGATTAAAACCAAATTTATGCTAATATAATCTACCTTATTATACCTTCGGTTAACCGAACCGCCACGGTTTCTGTGGACGATGACGCGAAGATGGGTAACTTATTAACCCACGAATTTTAGCCTAAATATTGTTTTGTGATTGACAACTGGCTTGGACGAAGTCTACTTTTCTATGTACCTTTACATCCTAAAAATGAATTAAAAATTTGAAACTTCGGAAAGTCAGTTCGAAACCGTTAAATTATTTTAGAATGGCAAAATTAAATTCCAACACATAGAAAAGAAGAAATAAATGAAATTTGAAAAAGATGGTAAAAAATAATTAAATAGCACCGGTTCAGGAAAAAAGGCTGAATGAATGGAAAAAGGTAGTAATTGACCAATTCACTCTGAAATTTTTTTCTACCTCTCTAATTTTCCTCATCTAAAGTGTTAATTTGTAATATTATTCCATTCAATGTCGTGGCTATGGATGTTCAGCAAGAATTGATACCTCTTGCTAGGGTATCAATATTGAACTTTAAGAAATAATTGTCTTTATTTCAATGAAAATTGTCTCACCGTTCAGCAATTCTGGATATTGATATCATAACAATAATTTTTTAAATCTATGAAGGAAATTTGCCTTTTATTGTTTAAAAATTTTTTAGACACTCTAAACATGTTTCGGCTTTTTAAGCCTTTGTCAAGAATAAGGAATACTAATCGACAAAGGCCAAAAAGCCGAAGCACGTGTAGTTCTCAATAAAAAAATTTGAAACATTAAAAAGCAAATTTCCTTGATATATTTAAAATATTTAACAATGTTCCACAAGGAGCCAACGGTAGAATAAGTTCAGTGTATAACAATAATTATTTCACTTTCAATATTGATATAAAAACAATGTCGGAGGAATTTAAACTTCAAATTTTACTGAAAATATTTCAATAATTGTTTAGATGAAATCCAAATTTTGTTTCTAAATTAACTGCCATCAGAAATTGCTCCGAATATACTTGATTCTTCACAGTATTACATTTCTGAGAGAAATAAATTAAGTCTGAAATTTATTTATTGTTGTGTAATGACCTCTTTAAATTTTGACTTAAAAATTATTTTATTTATCAGTAATTTATATATAATATGTTCTTATACTTTTTGCCTATATATTATGTTTTAGTTTCACAATTCTAATATTTGTATTTTACTAATGAAAGAAAATTAATTATTAAAAAAAAGTTTTCTTACCAGTAACTGTGTATAGTCTAGGATTTGTTTTATTTTTATTTTTGAACTAATTACATATATATTTTAAATTTAAATATTTTCTCTAAATATTCCTTTATTAAAACTTAATATGTAAATAACATTTTCAAATCTCCATAAAATGAAACTAATTTGCAAATTTAAGGTTAATAATTACCTTAACTTGATGTACATTAAGAACGCATAATCCAGAATATTCAAATACCCTACATCAAAAAGAACCAAATTAGTCTGTGTAGAGAATTACTTACCTTTAATAAATGTTCTTAATTTGCATTTTCATTACAGAGTGTCTGGTGACGGTGTCCATATTGACGTTAACTTTCATATCAATCGTCGATGGTACGCCATATGTTTCCCGTTAAAGTTCAAGTCAACAACAGGAAGGGCCCATTTTGCCATTGGAGTGTATCTGGATTGTCACCTTAGCTTGTGGTGAGTGTTTGTTGATTCAATTATGATTTTTATATCCACTTTTTCAAACGTTTGTAAGTAAATACATACTTCACAGCGTTTGAATATAAATAAAAAAGCAAATGGAAAGAAAATATGATTCCTTTATAAGGTATCTAAAAGGTCAATAAACGATATAAATAAAAATAAAAATGGGCTTTTAATATGTGGCTATATTTGTAATAAGAAGGTATTGCACGAAATAAAAAATACAAAAAAAAATGATAACATAAAATTTGTGCAGTTAAAATTATA
>JANEYF010005772.1:0-47054 GCA_029963845.1 Rhamnusium bicolor
GTAACTCGAACTGAAATGACGTTTTTCTGGATCTGGCAGTTCTTTATATACTCTACCTATGTTAGGCTCTGTTGCTCTCGACACACTCCGGGCGTCATGGTATGCTGCACCCATCTCCTGATTTCGAGCGCGGCTTCGTGTAATCGGTCCTGTTCGGGCGCGCATGCGTGTGTCTGTGCTTATGTCACGGTCTGTTGCACCCATCTCCTGATTTCGAGCGCGACTCCGTGTACTTGGTCCTATTAGATTAGCTCTGGTTGGTTCCTCTTCGTGTGTTCGTTGCGTTATGTTTCTTGCTTCCTCATGGACAGCAGCATGTAATACCAGAGCAGGCTTCCATGTGGTAGGTAGTCTTTGGGTGTCATCTCGTGTATTTAGATTGTGTGGTCTTTTCTCTATTTCTATGGCCTCTCTGATGATTCTTGACTTGTAATGCTCGATATTGGCTAGTGTTTTTGTTTTTGTCGAAATCAATCCTATGTCCTGTAGTTTTGACATGTTGAGCTAAAGATGATGTTCTCTCGTCTTTTCTAACAGCGTTTATGTGTTCTTCGCGTCTTGCACTTATTTTTCTGTTGGTCTGTCCTATGTATGATTTGTTGCAATCTTGGCAAGGTATTTCATATACCCCTTGACTTTCTAGAGCAATTTTGGTCTTTGGATTTCGAAGAATGGTGCTGATTTTCTTGTCGGTCTTAAAAGTTGTTTCTATTTTATGTTTACGTAGAAGTTTGCTAATTTTGTCCGTTGTTCCTTTTATGTATGGCAGATAGGCTTTTGCTATGGGTTGTTCGGAGTCCTCTTGTTTTCTCGGCCGAGATGGTTTTGACAACTTCTGTATTCTTTGTTGTGTGAACCCATTCTTTCGCAGCGCTTTGTGAAGAGTTGACATTTCTTCTTTGAGGTTGTCTGCATCTGCTAGTCTCTGCGAGCGTGTGACTAATGTCTTTACTACTGAGTTTAGTTGTGCTGGATGGTGGTGTGACTGTGCATTTAGGTATCTGTCAGTGTGCGTGGCTTTTCTATAAACTGTGTGGCCTAGACTTCCGTCCTGCTTCTTCTTGACCAGTACGTCGAGAAATGGTAGCTGACTGTCAGTCTCTACCTCCATGGTGAACTTAATTTTGTCGTGAATACTATTCAGATGTTCTAAGAAGTTAGTGAGATTCTCTCTTCCATGAGTCCAAATCACAAATGTGTCGTCGACGTACCTTAGCCATAGGCTTGGTTTTAATGGTGCAGATTGTAGTGCTCGAGTTTCTAAATCCTCCATAAAGAGATTGGCAATAACTGGAGATAGGGGGAGCCCATCGGGGCTCCTTCGGTTTGTCTGTAACGTTGCTCATTGTATGTAAAATAGGTATTATTTAGGCAATGTTGAGTTAGCCTAAGAATATGATCTGCTGGATGATATTTTCGCTTGATAATGTCGAGTGACTCCTCTACGGGTACGTTGGTGAACAAGGATATGACATCGAAGCTCACTAGAAGATGTTCCGCTTGGACGGTCTGATTTCTTAATAACTCAATGAAATGGTCTGCATTTTTCACGTAGGATTTAACTTCCTCGGCAAATGGTTGTAGTTGTCTGGCTAAGTGTCTTGCTAACTGCTGTGTGGGTGACCCTATTGAGCTAACAATTGGTCTTAGAGGAGCTCCTTCTTTGTGAATCTTTGGTAGACCATAAAATTTTGGACATCTTGAAGACTTCTCTCGCGGGATGATCTGGTTCTGTGTCTCTTTGTCGATTGGACTGGCTTTGATTTTGGCTTTTGTCGTCTTCTCCAGGTAAGTAGTAGGATCTGTGGTAATAAGCTGATATGCAGTGTCTCCTAGTAGACTTTCTATTTTTGTATGATAATCGTTGCTGTTCATCACTACTGTTGCGTTTCCTTTGTCTGCGGGTAAAATTATGATGTCCTCATTTTGTCGTAAGGTCTTCAGTGCTTCTAATTCCTCGTGTTGTAGATTCCTCTTTGGTATACGGGCTGTTCTTAATATACGTGACGTGTCCTGGCGTATAGTTTCCGCTATGTTTTTATCTAAATTGCCAATGGCCGATTCTACACCACAGATTATGTCTTCTACCGGTAGACGTGCTGGTGCTATCGCGAAGTTAAATCCCTTGGCTAATACATTCAACGAGGCCTCATTGAGATGGTAACTGGACACATTGTGAACTACTCTTGTAGGTTCTAATTGTTCGGATTTCTTGATGGGCTTTTGTTGGAGTTGAAGGCGATTAAATTTATTCTTTAACCTCTCTGTAGTTAAATCATTATCTCTTTCTTCCCTGAAATGTGCAAGTTGGTCAATAATGGTCCATAATGTCGGGTCGATAGTTCTGCTTAAATAAAGATGCTGGTCTAGTAACTGTGTATTGATGTTGTCTAATGTCCGTCTAGTGTCGTGGATTGATTTTCTCATCAAGGTTAGGCTAGTTTTTCGGAGAATTCTTTTTGTGTGTTGATCCTTTCTGTGGAACGTCAATTCCATGCATTTCGGAATGATATTTTCATCCCGGCAGCGTTGCAGAAATGCGAGATTGCAAAGAAGTTTCCTTCTTTTTGATAATATTTTCTCGTAGTTTCTTGTCTGATGAAATGTCTTCTCCCCGTAGAGACATATTATGTTGTTTTTCAGGTTTTCGCGGGTGGTGAATGTTAAATTCGTTTTCCGGGTATACTCCCGCGTAGGTGATAGGCCCCGAGAGGGACCGTGGTTGTCTGAACGACGTTTCGGCAGAATCTCATCTGCCATCTTCAGGTTCTAACAGATAACTGCTTACTGCGGCTTCTGGTAACTCGAACTGAAACGTCGTTCAGACAACCACGGTCCCTCTCGGGGCCTATCACCTACGCGGGAGTATACCCGGAAAACGGAATTTAACATTCACCACCCGCGAAAACCTGAAAAACAACATATATATATATATATATATATATATATATATATATATATATATATATATATATATATATATATATATATATATATATATATTTATATATTTATATATATATAGGGAGCGGTGAGGATTCCTTTATTTTTGAAGGTATCACGACAGCTCTCTCTCTATACTTCATATTAAATAATAACCGAATTATTCTTTTTTGTATAATAAAAACTGTTTAGATTTTTATCCCATGCTAATATATTAAAACATATATGTGAAAATGCCATTGCATAATAAATATTTGTTAGAGCATCTTCATTTAAATCATCCTTTTGTAAAGGTACATAATATGCTTTATTCAATTGTTTACACGTGTTCAATCTGTTCCTTCCAAGTTAGTTTACTATCAAGGAATCAGGAATTTAGTAACATCAGAAAACTTAAAGTTTCCTAATGTTATAGGTCTTCTTATGTTAAAGTTTACATACACAGTTTTAGTAGCATTTAACATTATTATTACAATCACACCATGCCTTCATATCATCAAAAACAGGTCTTCTTATGTTAAAGTTTACATACACAGTTTTAGTAGCATTTAACATTATTATTACAATCACACCATGCCTTCATATCATCAAAAACAGTGTCTATTTTATAATGAAGTTCATCAAGTGACATCGCAGAGACAGTTACAGTTGTGTCATCCGCATACATTATAGTGAGACCATCTCTTATATGGACTGACAAGTCATTTGTATATACCGTAAACAGTAGCGGTCCCATTATCGAACCTTGCGGAACTCCTAGGTTTATATCATAGGTTTGTGACTGGGTATTATTGCATTTCACTACAAGTTTTCGCCCCTGCATATAAGAGTTTATCCAATTTAATAAATTTCCCCCTTATACTAATGTTGTCCAACTTGACCGAGAGCATATCTTTATTTACCATGTCAAAAGCCATTGATAAATTGAAGAATATGGATACCACATAGTTGTCTTCATCTAACTTTCTAATAAACATGATTTAAAAATTGACAGGATGCAGTTTCAATTGATCTCCCTGCCCTGAAGCCATGCTGAAATGTGGTAAGTATATCCTTAGAATTAACATAGGACACTACCCTACTAGAGACAATTTTTTCAATTACTTTGTATATGACACTTAATAGGAATATCTGCCGGTAATTTTCAATGTCATTTAAATTACCTTTTTTGTACACAGGTATTACACATGCCTTCTTTATAATGTCAGGAAGCACTCTTTTCACTAGTGATAAATTAATTAAGTATAATAAGGGATCAGTTATTATTTCAATAATATTTTTAAGTAGCTGAGCAGTTATCTCATCAAAACTGGATGATTTTTTGTTTTTTTAAGTTTTTTCACAGCATCTAATAACTCATTCTTGGTAACTAGCGGAACAAATATTGAGATTTCAATATAGTTGAAAACAGTGCAAGGCAACGATATGTTATATCCAAAGTATTCTTCTATTTTGTCAGTTGTAACAGTTGTAAAATACCTTGCGAATGAATCGGCAACCCTATTTCCAGTTATTAAATTGTTATTGATATTTAGTGTTAGTTTTTTGTTTTGACTTTTTTTATTTTTATTTGGACCTAAATTGTTGTTTATAATTTTCCAGGTCTCTTTAGATTTATTTTCAGCTGTACTTATCTTATTGCTATAATAATGTTTCTTTGCAGTTTTTATATTCCCTTTTTCTGTTTTTATATATTGAAATTGATTCAGGATCATCTTAATGTAACATATCTGTAAACAAGGTTTTTAGAGCCCTACTCTCCGATACTATTTCGTGTGTTAACCAGCCTTTATCTGATTTATTGGTTTTGCTAAAGTTTATACATTTATAAAGACAACTAACATTTAAACACCACATTAAGGTTTCCATAAATTGATTGAATGCTAGGTTCATTTCTAAATAGTATGTCATGCCAGTTCATATTTCTTAAATGATATTTAAGTTCATTTAGATTGGTTTCCATAATCATTCTTTTATATTTTGCTACACCCGTACTTACATCATTACTATTTGTGACTGTGTCTTCGTAGGATAATATAAGGGCATAATGATCACCTAGTGTAGGGTTTAAAATACTAACATTGTACCTTTGCAAGGGTAAATTTGTTATCATATAGTCAATACATGTTGAGCTAATATGTCCCCTTATGTCTTCAAATACTCTAGTTGGTTCATATATAATTTGAATTAGGTCGAAAGCCTCAAACAAGTCACATAATTTTTTTTTCGGCAGAACCAATCACATAATCAATATTGAAGTCCCCACAAAGAACAATATTTGTACATTCCTTAGATACTGGTTTAAGAGCCTCACTTAGGTGCTTTAAAAATAAATTTATATAGCCATTTGTAGGTCTATATAAGTTCATTGATTTTGGTAATTTCATACGAACAAAGATTACAATTTACAAATATTAAAGCTCCACCATGAATATGGTTTCTACGAGACAAATGAGTTTTTAGTGCATAATTTGGCAAGAATATGTTACTAATGTTGTTACCCACTACCCAGTGTTCTGTAATACACAGAATATCTAAATTATTTGCTTTGCTTAACAAAACAAAATAGTAGGCCATGGAAAATCAAAAAGTTATTTTGATTTCATGGATATATACCTAATAAAAAAGTTTCGTTTTAATTTTTTTTTCCCAGTTTTGGCCCTTATTACAGTTTGTAACCATTTTTTTCATAATTTTTAAATTTTTGGTATTACTCAAAGTATTGGCATTGTAAAAAAAAATCAAGTTGCAGATTATGATGTAAACGGATGTTTTGACCGAAAATAGAAAATGTATCCGATACGGCATGCCGTCGGTGTGCCGCTTACCTTTGTTGTAAATTATGAAAATGGTTGAAATCCTTCAGTTATCCATTGATGTACAATTTGTGAAAAATGTATGAGAGCTCCGGAGTCACCAGGCAACCTACCATACACCTAACCCAATTTTTGCCATAAATCTTGTAAATATAAATTGATGCAAAAACAACAGAACATCCTACAATTTACAAATGCATTGCCATGTGGACAGATTATTTTAAAATTACCATTTCATAAGAACGTAATTTTGTATTTGGCTGGAAATGAGGATATTCAAAATTACATTCTTATGAAATGTAATTTTGGTTTTAAAATAATCTGTCCACATGCCAATGAAATTGTAAAATGTAGGATGTTCTGTCATTTTTGCATAAATTTATATTTACAAGATTCATGGGCAAAAATTGGTTAGGTGTATGGTGGGTTGCCTGGTCACTCCGAGCGCTTTTAAGAATATGTTCAATTATCACATAGAAAATATTGTGGAGGGGTAGTGTACAAGAAAACTTGCTATAGTTATGTCAGTACATAATTTATTTAAATTATATTTTCATATATAAAAAAACAATAACACAAATATCTTATCCTAATTTATTCACATTATCAAATTTATTCCATAAAAAGCAACTAAAAAAAAAAAATTGAAATATAAATACAAAAATGGTGTGGAAAGATGATATATGTTGCACGAGCTAAAAAAATAATTGCACAATAGTTGTTATTGGTGATCAAATTTTGTTTTATTATTTTTTTAAATAATGTATTATTAGGATATTAGATTAGATCAAATTTTATTTTGATAGGTAACTCAAAATAAAAATTATCGTTGACGACACATTGTTAGTAATATTTCCTCACACCTTCTTTGGGTATTAAGCAAATCTCCTACAAATTATTCAAAAAATTTGTTAAATAAACCTCCGCGTCAAAGAAATTAGTCAGATTTTTTTTTTGAAAAAAAGTTTTACATAATTTAAATTCAATAATTCTTGAAGTTAATATTTTTTTAGGTATGAGGTGTTTTTTGGATGGGCAAAAAAGATTTCAAAAAATCAACCTCTGACGAATCCTTTTGGCGCTGAGGTTTAACAAATTTTCCGAATAATTTATAGAACAGTGGCTTAATACCCAAAGAAAGTGCGAAGAAACATTGCAAGATGCCACAAATAAATAATTATAGATAATGTATTGTTAGTAATGTTAGAAAAACATTCCACGGTTAAGGTGGAGTATTTTTATATGAAGTATTCAATAATTATTACAAAATTTAGTTTAATTTCAAAGAGCAGGGTTATACATTTTTTCTTAAATCACCCAATAATCTGATTGGATGTTTTTGTTTTTTATTCTTCAATTTTTATTCTTTTATTAACAATATCAGAAAATTATTTTTATACAACAAAAAAAACAATATAGAGGGTGGTCACTTTTACAATGTAACCATTGGGATCTCTTAAACCCGAATGGATTTAGTTAGTCAAATTACAAAAAAGTTACGCATTTTCACACAAGAAATCCAGGATAACGCTTCGTTTCTGAAATATCCTAAAAAACTGAAATCTTGCGTGAGGATCTAGTAGGATAATTTCAGGAACGAAGCCAGTTATCCTGGATTTTTTTTCAAGATCCTTAAAAAGCATGAAAATGTGCAACTTTTTTGTAATTTGACCAACTCTGAATCTCTTCAGGTTTAGGAAATTCCAATAATAATGTACATTGTAAAAGTGACCACCCTGTATTTAGATTTTAAAGAATTTAGAAAGTGTGCGGCAAGGAAAGTAGACTGTTTGACATTTCAGTGTGTAAGCGCTTTGCCTGTTTGTTGTATAAGGAAAAAGAAAACTAGAATATTTGAATGATTCAAGGTATAAGGGAAAAATGTCTATTTACTCAGTTAACTTGTCAACTAAATAGATGAAGCGTACAAGACACAGAAAATATTTAGAAATTAGGAAAAAGGTTCCTTTAACTGTGCCTTCAACTTTTTCAGAGATGTGAGCAAAAAGTGTGCTATAAATAAATAAAATTCTATTCTATTCTATGACACATCAGATGAAGATGATTCAAAAGTAAGTCAAAATAACTATAAATTCTTGTGAAAACTAGAAAGACAATCTATTCTATACACAAGAATCTTCAGTTGTCAAGCTTGACAAGGATTTTTGATCGCACGGAAAGTTCCAATGAATCGGTTTCTTCAATAAGTTATAGCAAGCATTTACCTTATCCACTGTACACTGTAATGCAACCTTTGAAATTAGACCAAAATTTTGGATTGAATATTTTTAATTTTTTTTTTCTTAAAAAAACACCGCCCTTCCCCCTTTAATTTTCCTTTAATCCTTTCCCCAAATTTTGGCTTAAAAAATATTCTTCTTAAATTTCCCCCCCCCCCCCCTTTAAAAAAATATTTTTTTTTTAAAAAATTTTTTTCCCCTTTTTTTTTTTAAAAAAAAATTCTTTTTTTTTTTTTTTTCCCCCCCCCCCCTTTTTGGGGGGGAATTCCTTTTCTTTTTTTTTTTTTTTTTAAATCCCCCCCCCCCCCCTTTTTTTTTTTTTTTTTTTGTTTTTGTTTTTTTTTTTTTTTTTTTTTTTTTTTTTTTTTTTTTTTTTTTTTTTTTTTTCCTTTTTCTTTTTTTTTTTTTTTTTTTATTTGTGTGCTCCCCCCTCTCCTCCCCCTCCCCCCCCCCCGCCTTTTTTTTTTTTTTTTTTTTTTTTCCCTCCCTCCCCCCCCTCCCCCCCCCCCCACATTCTCCCCTCCCCCCCCCCCCCCCCCCTCCTCCCCTCCCCCCTTTTTTTTTTTTTTTTTTTTTTTTTTAAAAATAAGTGGGTTTGCCCCCCAACAGGGCCGGGAGTGTTTGTTAAGTAAGTCTTTTTTTTTGTTTTCTCTTCATTTTCTCTCTCCCTCTTAACACTTCTCCCTCCCTTTTAAAAAAAAAATATATTTTTTTTTTTTTGGTTTTTTATTTGGAGGGGGGGGGGTGAAAATTTTTTCGGTGTTATTTTTTTTGTGGGAAAAATTGGGGTTTGGGGGGGGGGTGTTTTGGGGGGGGGGAATTTTCCCGGGAATATTTCGGGAAAGATTGCTAGAATTATTTACGCAATATTTTGAATTTAGCTTGCCAAAAGTGACGATTCTGTTATTATTGGCGCCAAAAGTGACGTTTCTATCAAGTTTCAAATCAGACCTTTACATTTTCAATTTTACCTATGCTCTCAGGATTTTACAGATAATTTTAAAACGAGTAAAATGTCTAGAAAAAATCAGCGGCTTGAAACATCTTCCAAAAAATTAAAGTATGTAACAAAATAATTGCTCGTTGTAAATTCTGTTAGAAGCGTAATGGGTTTGTTCACAGTCTTTATGTCCCAACCACGAAATAACAAATCGTGCAACGTCGCATGAAGACCTGTTGTTCGAATCATGGCCGCTTGTGTATGTGTTTATATATTAAAGCGTCTCTTTATTTATCCCAAAGTGTTTTTAATAAGTAATAATTGCTCTAGACTCTTCTAAATTAAAGTGCATTAAATCTAGATAGTGTTGTGTAGTGATAATTTAAAATACAATCTATTTATTCCCGCGTTTTTATATGTTTTATTTTGTTCATTTTCAAAATTGAAAAAGAACGCAATCCCATCTATTTTCCCAAATTTACCCAAATATTTGTCAAAGGAAAATCCGATTGTTCGAAAAGTCAGAATGTACGCGTAAACGCCAAAACCAAATCCAGGAACATGAAATTTTTAATACAAAATTTTGAAGTCAGATATCATCAAAAAGAAAGTGAAAATTATTATTATTAGTTATTTTTCGAAAAAGTTGGGGAGTTAAAATCAAATTCAAATATTAATTAATTACGACCTCACCGTAAATAAAGGACAATGTATTATATTGAAAATTAACGGGTGGTCACAGGTGCAAAATTTATTAGAAAGATATTTTCAGAACTAGTTCACGAAGCAAATTGCATTCAGAATGCGTTGCAGCAGACCCTGTTGTATTTAAAAATAAGCCAATTTTACCGAAAGTGATGAAACATTTTTATATTCTAAACGACTAAGTGTATTATTATAGATCAAGTATGACTAAATTAAAAAATATAAGCCAACAATTCATATAAATATAATAGACAGAGACACACATTTCACTTACTTCTGAACGTGTTGAGAGCGACCATGGCTTCTGAAGAAATAAAGAGTATTAGTGATCAAGTTGTAGCAAAATTTAAAGAAGTGAAATATATTCAGTTTCTACTAAATAATATCATTATTCAGTCACCTACTACATACAATGTGCTACAGACATTTTTATTTTACCTACTAAGCGGTATCTTTCATCTAGTACGGATATTTCTCCAAATAAAGAAAATAATAACAAACACTATCTGATTAACATGTCTGCCTCATGTGTACAGAGACTAACAAAATAGTAGTAGAATACTTTTAATTGATGAAATATTCCAGATTAGATTATCGTGCAAAAGTATAATCAGTACAGCCTCCAATAAGGAGAATATGGACTTTGCCAAGACAATCTTGTCTTTCATGATTTATTCAACATTTAGAAATTTTTGTGAAATTAAACTATTAGCCTGGATCCTCCCTATAATCCATCGCTTTTATCCTTCATCTGTTCGTCTTTCCCCCTTTCCTATCCCGGCAAAAATAGGCATGCTAATTTAATAGTATGAGATATTTATTATTACTGTTTTATTTGAAATGAATATGCAATAACTATATATGTATTATAGTGTAAGCAATAATATGATAATTCATATTTAAGAGCTTATGCACTTTCGCGTTGGTTTTGCCGAACAATTGATTATCACATGTTTTTATGTAGAATCGCGCATTATTTTACATAAAATATTGTAATATTTAATTGACCAAGCAGAGCAAAGCATTATAGAATTAACCTAACCGGCAACCGCAAATGTGTGGATACTGTGCCTGTGCTCAGTTTCAATAGGACTACATCTTCGATGCGGCGCGGTGTTGCCATATTTAGATCGTGGCTGGGACTTTAAGAAGGCTGATTTGTTTCAACAGGCACATTCTCACGCATACACGGATACGTCCGTAAACAAACTTATGCGAATGCCTGATTGATGTACTAGTACGAGAACGTGTCAGAAATTGATCTTTGTAGTAACGCAAATATTTATTATCTAATGGTAGGATGGCTTTTAATTGCGATTCTTGGGATAAATAACGAAGTATTCAAAAAATGTCAAAAATCTTCATAATTCTGGACTGTTTCTTCTGCATGAAAAAGTCAGAAATAATTACTTTCCAAGAATTATTAACAGTATAAAATAATTACCAATAAAGTTGCTGTTTTGGTACGAGTATTACTATGTATTCGGTATCGATGAAAAGCGCGACACCAGTAGATTACGAATTTTAACTAAAAAAAGATGGTAAATTTTTTGAAAATTTCAAAAAATTTTCTGAGGAATATTCCCGGAAATTTTCCCTAAATAAATCTCCAAAAATGCCCATCTCTAGTATAAACTCATTTTATCAAATCAGATTTCAATTGATGTGCTGTAGAAAAGAAAAATAACAAGAATATCGATATATCTAGAGTAGTGTGCTCTGGTATAAAACATTGAGTGCGTAGTTGGAAAGTTTATTAGGCACTTCAATGTAGCATTTATACCTTGTGTCTCAAATTCGATGCTCATAATTGGGATCTCGGAAACGGTAAGAGCTACAAAGTCGGTTAAATGGGATGTTTTAGCAAATTTTGTGATTTCTCTTTTGGCTGTAGTCAAGTAATCCTTGGTCAGGCAGGTTTTAGATTTTTACATTATTGGGACACCTTTTGGAGACTAAAATTTTGGTCTAGAAAAGAATGCTTGATAGTCTTTTGTTTTCGAGGTATCCGAGGTAACTTTTGTTTTTCTTATGGTACATGCTTAAGTAAAATATGCCTAGTTAATGAGAAATAGGGTATTGACATTTAAATGATTTTTTTGTGCAACTCAAAAACTATTTGAGGATCAAGTTTAAAATTGGTACAGGTAGGTTTCTTGTGGTGATAAATCATAATTTCATATTAGTTTTGATGTATGACCTATAGTATATTCACGGAGACCAGTCAGGAGACATAAACAAAGACGGTGCGTGTTGCATATGCATATGGCTGTAGCTAAGGCAATTCGGTAATGTTTTGGTTTAGTTCGAATGAGGTCGTTTTGCGCAAAATTTTAAAAATCGAGTTCTAAACATTACGTAAAATTTCGGTTAAAGTTACCTACAAAGAAACTATATTAACTATCAAAACTCCTGGAGTGCGTTGAAACCTTTGATGTGAAGATAACACTGACATAGTTTTCCACGAAACACCAAAACATCATATCGTTGGCCTAATCTGTAAACTGCGTAACTACACACTTGATGTAAAATGGGATTTTGCACCATCTAGTGGTAAATATTGATAGCTATTACTGTGAAAAGTGCTTATATCCATTATTTATGTATTTTTTAAACTAAATGCATTTCCGTAAATTGCTTAGTTGAAGTGATGTCTCTGAACTTTTACTACACAACAATATCATTCTCGAATCACAAAATATTCAGATAGGCCTGATAACTTTTATATGGTAGGAAGTGATGGAGTTCTGATTAATAAAATCCAGTGTAAGCGAACAAAATGCCGTGGAAATGGGGTAATTAAACTACGAGTATATAGTAGAAAACAACTGTTCAAAATTTTGTGCACTTACTGAGGGAAAATATTTACTTTGACGATCCCAATGATAAAGTCTACGAACCTTCACATGAAGAAATTATGGATATAAATAATACAGAAGAAGAGAAATCTGGTGGCGTTGATGAAAAAAAAGAAAATAAAATTTCAGTGCTGGAAAATTTTATTGAAACAAATGAAAATACAGCAGAAGGAAAAGAAATTACAAAAGAAAAAGAGTAAAAAGGTGTCAAGTAAATGAAAAAGCTAGAATGATCGTAAGAACCGTCGAAATAGAGAATTAGGAAAAAATATTTGGGGAGAAAAAAAGATGATGGAAAGTGGCAGTATAATATAGAAAAATCTCCAAAAAATATAAAGCCCAAGTGTGACTGCCAGTTAAGTAAAAAAAATCAGCAAAATTCAATGTGCATTGTTGGCAGAACAGGACAGGATAATACTATTTACCCATTTTTGACGAATGTCATGGAAAAAGATAAAAATTATGTACGAACTACTACAGATCGTCCGTTCCTCGTGTGTACCTCCCACGTCAACGGGGGGCCGAGGACTCTTGAGCCTGGAGTGTACGCATGGCGAAGTAGTACTGAGTATGGCATGTAACATCCTCAGGAGCTCAGATCCTCTCTTGCGGTTTGTGAAACATCACGAAACTGTAGGAGTGGGAGCAGGATTGTTCAAGGCAGCGAAAAGAGCAGCAGATGAACTCGGTCTCGCATTTGACATCAGGCGAGGGGGCCGGCGAGGCGCTGATGTAGAGTCAGTCACCGAACTTCAGCCAAATCGTCTGAAAGCCGGAATCAGAGCTGCCGAACAGGAAAATCTGTTTCGGCAGCACGTCGATAAACCCCAGCATGGTGTCTTCTATAAGAACATGGAAACACTGGGTTTATCGACCAGGCTGACCTTCGCCTTTCTAAGGTCGGCCGGGCTTAAGTCGGAGACCGAGAGATTCATTATGACCTGCCAGGATGGTGTTATCAACACTTTGGTCTACCGTAGCCGCGTGTGGCGTGTAGGGGTTCCTGATATTAACTGCAGGACCTGCCATCAGGCGCCGGAATCGCTCATGACCTACTTTCTGCATGCCCCTTATATGCGATTCCGGCCTACATCCACCGACCAACGTGGCTTTACGAGTGCTATACTACCATCTAAGGCACTCGTACGGGGTAGACCAGACACCAGTGCTGCCTTATGTCCCCGGAGATATTGAGTCCGTTGTCGAGAACGAGAAATGCCGGATTTACTGGAACTACTCGTTCCCGACTGTCAGGCTAATCCAAGCCAACAAGCCTGACACGTAGTCCTCCTCGACCATCAACTCAAGGTGATGTATGTCATCGAGTTCTCGGCACCTGCGAGAAAACATCACCTTGAAGGAGGATGAGAAACGAACCAAATACCGTGATCTCCGGTACGAGCTCAAGTGCTTTACCCAGGCTACTCGGTAAAAATGGTCGTCCTTATAACCGGTGTACTCGGAGGGATAAAGCCTACGCTGCTCTCGGAACGGAAGACCATACCGGCCTGCCAAAGATCAGCTGAGTGGCTGGCAGGCCAAATGCAGAAGGCGGTCATTCTTGGTTCTCTCCGTCTGCTTAGGGCACACGATTCTGGTATCTACAGTCACTAACCCTGCGGGATGTGGGGAGTGGCTGTAGTTGCTGCGCCGGCGCGACTCCCGTGAGGCGTCGGAGGCCACGGGAGGACCAACCGGCATCGGATATTCCGAAAAAAAAAAAAAACGAGAAATGCCGCATTTACTGGAACTACTCGTTCCCGACTGTCAGGCTAATCCGAGCCAACAAGCCTGACATAGTCCTCCTCAACCATCAACTCAAGGTGATGTATGTCATCGAGTTTTCGGCACCTGCGGAGAAAAACATCACCTTGAAAGGAGGAGGAGAAACGGACCAAATATCGCGATCTCTGGTACGAGCTCCAAGTGCTGTACCCAGGCTACTCCGTAAAATGGTCGTCGTTATAATCGGTGTACTCGGAGAGATAAAGCCTACGCTGCTCTCGGAACTGAAGATCATACCGGCCTGCCAAAAATCAGCCGAATGGCTGGCAGGCCAAATGCAGAAGGCGGTCATTCTGAGTTCTCTCCGTCTGCTTAGGGCACACGATTCTGGTATCTACAGTCACTAACCCTGCGGGATGTGGGGAGTGGCTGTAGTTGATGCGCCAGCGCGACTCCCGTGAGGCATCGCAGGCCACGGGAGGACTGACCGGCATCGGAAAACCGAAAAAAATAAATAAATAAAAATAATAATAATAACTTGAGTCGGAGTGTATGCATGGCAGAGTAGTACTGAGGATGGCATGTAACATCCTCAGGAGCTCAGATCCTCTTTTGCGGTTTGTGAAACATCACGAAATTGTAGGAGTGGGAGCAAGATTGTTCAAGGCAGCTAAAGGAGCCCCAGATGAACTTGGTCTCGTATTTGACATCAGGCGAGGAGGCCGGCGAGGTGCTGATGTAGAGTCAGTCACCAAACTTCAGCCAAATCGTCTAAAAGCTCGAATTAGAGCTGCCGAACAGGAAAATCTGTTTCGGCAGCATGTCGACCAGGCTGACATTCGCCTTTCTAAGGTCAGCCGGGCTTAAGTCGGAGACCGTGGGATTCATTATGGCCTGTCAAGATGGTGTTATCAACACCTTGGTCTACCGTAGCCGCGTGTAGAGGTTCCTGATATCAACTGCAGGACCTACCGTCAGGCGCCGATATCGCTCATGCACATACTATCTGCATGCCCCATATACGCGATTTAGGCCTACATCCACCGACATAACGTGGCATTACGAGTGCTATACTACCATCTAAGGCACTCGTACGGGGTAGACCAATCACCAGTGCTGCCTTACGTCTCCAGAGATATTGAGGCCGTTGTCGAGAACGAGAAATGCCGGATTTACTGGAACTACTCGTTCCCGACGGTCGAGCTAATCCAAGCTAACAAGCTTGACATGGTCTTCCTCAACCATCAACTCAAGGTGATATATGTCATCGAGTTCTCGGCACCTGCGAAGAAAAACATCACCTTGAAGAGAAGGAGAAACGGACGAAATACCGTGATCTCCGGTACGAGCTCCAAGTGCTGTACCCAGGCTACTCAGTCAAAATGGTCGTCCTCATAATCGGTGTACTCGGAGGGATATAGCCTACGCTGCTCTCGGAACTGAAGACCATACCGGCCTGCCAAAAATCAGCTGAGTGGCTGGCAGGCCAAATGCAGAAGGCGGTTATTCTTGGTTCTCTCCGTCTCCTTAGGGCACACGATTCCGGAACCTATAGTCACTAACCCTGCGGGATGTGGGGAGTGGCTGTGGTTAATTTGCTGGTGCGACTCCCGTGAGGCGTCAGAGGCCACGGTAGGACTGTCCACCGTCGGGCAACCGAAAAAAAAATATTTCGCCTTTATCATACGCGACTTTTTCAAAAAGTTTTGACATAAAAAATTTGGCTCTTTACAGACCAAAAAAAGATCTGTCTGATATTTGTGTGGGATATAACACCAAAAACATCACACAAGGCGAATATGAATTGCATCAAATATTAAAGAAAGATGCAGGAAATGAACTTATAAATGATACATCATCAAATACTGTGGTCTTTACTATGGATTTGCGGGCTGTCCTTTTATCGCCCAAATCAAATGTGTCAATGATGTATTATAAACAAAAATGGAAGGTACATAATTTTACTTTATACAATAATAAGAATAAAGGTTGTTGCTTTTTGTGGAACGAATCTGAAGGGGACTTGACCGCCAATGAATTCTCAACAAATTATCTTGAAACAGCTACAGACAACCCAAAAACCAGTAATCGTATACAGTCATGGTTGCACTTTCAAAATCGAAACTGTATTTTGGGTAATGGACTATTCAATTTGGCTTGGGAGAACGATATTGAAATTATTCAAAAATTTCTGCAAAAAGGGCACACTCAAATGGAGGTGGACTATGTCCATGCCACCATTGAGCGAAAAATGAATAAGAATATCAATGTGCCTGCTGATTATATACAAATCTGCGAAAAAGCTTGCAAAATTAATCCATACACAGTAAAATATTTATATCATACTTTAAAAAAAAATTGATAGTTTGAAATTCTATTATTAGACAGGAAAGAAAGTAGGTGACCCATGTGCTACCGATTTAAGGCAAATAAGATACACCAAAAATGGAATTTCTTATAAATTTCGACATACCTAACCAAATTGGCAGGATTTAGAAGTAAGAAGAGACATGAGTGTCCAAATGATTCCTTTTGACCAAATACCACAGTTGTATAAGGAGAGAATAATAATAACTGCTGAAAAATATGACCAACTACAAATCCTAAAAACGTCGTTACTTCTGGATTACCACTTGTTCTACGACAATTTGCCTCACAAATAATTTATATTTTGTTTAAAGTTTTATATATATATATATATATATATATATATATATATATATATATATATATATATATATATATATATATATATATATTTTTATTTATTTATTTTTTTTTTTTGGTCCATGACTGTTTAAATTTGCATTGATAAATAAATTACTTCCTAGTTTCATAAGATTGCGTTTTATTAAAAAGTCCTTCCCGTTAATATAACAGAAAAATACGTCAATCAATAAAAATTGTAAAAATAAGTAATTTTGCCTTTTTTTTTGTCTTTTAAATATGTGTCTATTTATATTAGATATGTATTATAAAAATAAGTAATTTTGCCTTTTTTTTGTCTTTTAAAAATGTGTCTATTTATATTAGATATGTATTATCAGTATAACCAACTGAAACACAATTTGACCATAAAATTCAGTTTTTAGTCTCTTCTGTAAAAATTTCTAATATGGACGATATGCTACACTTGACGCGCGTTTCACCAACCAAGTTGGCATCATCTGGTGATGAATAAAACTAATCATCTCCAGATGTGCCAAATTGGTTGGCGAAACGCACGTCGAGTGTAGTATATGCTGTTTTGTGGAAAACTACGTTAGTGTTAACTATCAAAGCGTCAAAATGTAAAAACAACTCATTTAAAAAAATATATTTCAACCTTGTACCTCATTAACTAAGCACATTTTACTTAAGCAGGTTTAGTTAAATTTTCAAATTTTCAGTCAAAAAATCTCTAGTTACCATGGTCACTACCAGATGGATTTTCCTTATATTTGCCACGAACTTCCCACCAGACCAAGTGCACCTTTGTCTACACTTTCATGCGTTGAACATAAACTACTTAATTTTTTTGATAAAAACTAATGTTTTCGTCACAAATGTGAAAAAAGTGCCTGGATCATATAGACCGAATTATACGTTAAATTGCGAAAAAATTCAGTACGTTCTCTGGACTTCGACTCAGTCTCGTCCTATGGGTATTACACGCTTAATATGCATTCTTGGCGCTGTAGGAACGAATATGTGAATCGGTTATATAGACCGAGACGGAGTTCAGGGAACAATATATTCTTGGTCTATTCAACCGAGACGGCGCTAGTGGAAAAAATTTTCTCGGTCTTATGGACCCATACGGCAGTGAATGTGTTACTCTATATCCCGTTTTTCATAACTCACCCTGTATAATGGTATAACTACATCACTGGTCTTATATTCTTTTATTGAATTATGTTTTATTTTGTCGAGTTGCAACAATTTTCCATTTACATTTTGAAAATAAATTTCCAAAAAAATCTAAAATATTGACAATTAGGTTAGACTCACCTAATACACAAATCCTGCTAGTTTACAAATACCAAAGGTAAGAGCTAAATCATCCTGTACTTTTACAAACTTAATCTTAAATTAACATATTTACGATTTGTATACAGTTGTTTATTAAAATGGGTCTTATTGTTCATGAGAAATTGTGGTTAGTTTACAGTTTGTAAAGTATTTGGTAACATTTTACATCAATCTGTAAAAAGTATTGTGTAACATTTTACAATAGTTAGGGATCCAGAGGCTGAAACTTATGTTTTGTCACTAGCACCCCAGTGGATTCCGTAAAAACCTAAATACTACACACTATTATCGACGGAGGTTTCATATATAAACTGGCCATCACCATGGAGATGATTAAAACTGTCAAATTATCTCCACATGATGTCAATTTGGTTCGTGAAACTCTCATCGGGTATAGTTTGCAGCATTTTAGAGTTAATAGCCAGGGAAAAAATACGTAATTTTTTTATTTGCTTTGATAGTTGTTAGTGGGTTCTAGCCACACTTGACAACATTCAAAGTCATGGATTTGAAATCATAATCTAGTCATGTAATTTGATGTCAATCATGGAAAAAACTGAGGAAAACTTTATTTTTTACATGTCCATTAGCATTAATCTACGACACACAAACCAGGTACTGGAAAAACCTGAAAAATTACCATGTTTCCAATAAGAAAAAAATTTAGGTTATGATGTAATGAAATCAAGCAGAATTGAATAATTGGAAATCTAAATTATTGGTATTAATATAAATAAAAATAACAAATAAATCCAATGTCATACATCTGCAGGTATTGTAGGAATTTCTTAAAATGATATCAAGTATACGTTCATCATAATGATAATAATAATAAAGGTCTTTATTACAGTACATAATGTATACAGTATCTCACGCAAAGAATGAAATAGTAAATCCAACCACTTATTTTTACATAAAAATAATGGAAATCTCTGTCGATATATAGGGTGGGGCAATAGTGCGTCCAACTTCAATATGTCGAGTTCTATGAAAGCTAGAAACTTGATTTAAAAACATAAATAAACTAGACAAAATAATCTATAATCGGAAATTATTTTCAAATATACAGGGTGAGCCAAGACGATTGTACAGGGTCAACTAACATTTTTTAAAATGGAATGCCATGCATATCAGAACATTTTTTGGAACCTCTTTTGGCCTCCTTCCACTCCTGTATTATTATTGACTCTCTCCCAACCATTTGGATGTAATGATTTTTTTTTTGTTGAAATTATGCTATTTACATGCATAAAAAAAATCACAATTATCGATTTTAAGAGAAAAATATGTTAGTACCTGTTACGAGACATCTGTGTGATGACACTCAGCCATTTTTACTTCCTAAATATATACAGGGTGCCAAAAATAATTTTTAAATATACAACTATTTGAACTGAATTGTCTTAATTACTTTATCACCCCTCAAAGCGAGGAAGGTGTATTCGTGAAAAAAATTTTGAAAATTTTTATTGCATTTCTGGACGAATCTCGACGAATTATGACGATACCTACACAGAATTTCAGACAAAAAAAATTCTCTGTCTATATGTCTGTCTGGTTCGCGATAGCAGCTACAGTTTTTGAAATAAAGCTATCAAATTTGGTACACACATTCTAGAAGTCAAGAACAAGATTGAGGTCGTTGATGAGCAAAATCGGTTCTTAAAATTTGAAATGCCAAAAAAAATATTAGTGATATTTTTGAAACGTCAATTTGAAATATCAAAATTTTTTTAGCATTTCAAATTTTAAAATATTAGACATTCCACCAATGTGACTTTTTTGAAACGTCAATTTGGACTGTCAAAAAAAAAATAGTGACATTCCACCAATGTGACTTTTTTGAAACGTCAAAAATTACTTATTCAAAAAAAAATATTAGTGACATTCCACCAATGTGACTTTTGAAACGTCAAAAATTACTTTTATTACAAACTCCACCACACATCGAAGTTTTTATTGAAACGTCAAAACATGACTTTTGAAACGGCAAAAAAAGTGACTTTCTTGAAACGTCAATAATTACTTTTATTATAAACTCCACCGCACGTCGAGTTTTACTATGGTGAGGAAGTTCTGATCCCCCAAATAATTGGCAGCGATTTTTTTCCAAATATTTTTGAACAATGTGATATAGAACTCAAAAACGAACATTTTTTGTACGTACGTCCCCATGGCTATTTGTAACCATTTTCGATTTATTGAACAATAACTGCAAAATTAAATACTATTCAAATAGAATCATCATAATTAGGTGAAAGTTAAAAATAAATAAGAATGATTAAAATAATTAATTAATATTTGTTTTCAATTCAGTAACGGCAACGTGGAATAAATCTATAATATAACTTATTCAATTTCTGATGATTTTTTTTTTTATATATTTAAAGGTCGAGAAATTTTAAAACAGGTACAAACAAAATTTTCTCTTCGTACGAAGGTAAAAAAAATCTGTCCATGAATCTATAGTTTTATTTATAATTGAATAAGTAATCATCATAAATCAGTAATCACACTTTCAAACAATATGTGAAACTGCAATACTGTCGTACCGTCTTCGCTTTCACTGGTTGCTTGTGTTTGGCGCCAAACCTAGTCGCATGATGTCATAAGAGTAGAATTCAAAACTTTATTTTGTTTAACCCCTTTCCGGGGCTCAAAAAACTTCGGAAAAATTCTGTGAGCTCATATTTATAAATACTAACGAATAAGCAAATAAAAAAAATATGTGAGAAATGCCCATTTACTGGCAAGAATCGTAGTACAATACGAGAAACAATTTTTTTTTTTTTAATCAAGTATGTAATAATATGCAGTCATGAAGTGAGTTGGAACCTTTGATGTGAAGATGACAAACGTAGTTTTCCACGAAACACCAAAATACCATATAGTACACTCCATACGTGTTTTGCCAACTTAGTACATCAGTATTAAGAATATGTAGTAAAAGATCTAACATCTCTCAAGATCTAAAGTTGAAACTATCAAGAATATAAGGATGATGGAAGACGGAAGTATTTGGTGAAAATGTAATTGTGTGATTATCAGGGTTTAACCGATTGAGAGTAAAAATGTATGCGATATACATAAATTTTCTCATAACCATAAATGAATCAAGAGCACAAACTGAAACTTTTGGATACATATATTGTATTATATACTCCTAGAAAAAACTTATGTGCCATAATATAATAACAATAATAACAAACCACAGAAATTAGACGATCCCCAAATTCAAAGTTGTCTAAAGGGGGGTTACACTTAGAAAAATGTATACCACCATTCCCACCGAGGTTGTCAGTGCCGGTGGCAGGATTCGACCACTCAGCTACGATAGATATATTTCTAGTCACACCTCTCCTAACGCGCGCTCTAGTGAACTACGCAAAATCACAAAATCGTTTCAATAATTTGTATTAATAAATAAAAATAATTTAAGAGATTGGAACCAAGAAGACCTTAATTAAAATGACAGTATTTTCAAACACTGCGGAAAAAAGAAAGAGTTGATTTGAAAGGAAACAACAGTTTCATTGAAAAATAAGTAGCATGTGTTGCCTTCTCTAGATCTAATTATCGCTTGCATTCGTCTGGGCATCCTTCTAATTAAATTTTGAATTGCATCCTGTTGAATGGTCTTCCATTCTGCAATAACGGCTCTTCAAGTTCTCTGATGTGTTTTCCAAAGGTGACCTATGGGACTGAGGTCTGGACTTCTTAGTGGCCAATGCGTAACTAAAATGCTGACATGATTGAGGGTGTGTATCATTTCTTGGGACACAGGAGTTGGAGAGTTGCCTTGCATCAATAAGAAATTGCCATTCACAAAGCAGTAAAAGGCATAACATATTCTTCTACAATGTTCTCAAGATAAAAATATGCCTCATGAATCTCCTACGAACAGGAGCCAATTCCGTGCAAGCGTCAACGCTGATTCCCTCAAAACAAATGGAATCCTAAGATAACAATTGCATTTTGCAAACCCCTCTCCTGGTCTTCGTCAGACTCATTTATGCCCATCTGGGGATTTCAGGCTCTCGTTTCATCAGTAAACGAAACTGGTTTCCACTGATTCTCTCTGGTAAGCGGTGGAGCAGTTGCTGGTCTCTTACTGTCCAGTCCAGCTTCATTTAACTGTTTTCTGATGGTTCAAGCAAAAACTGACACATTTCGAATGACTCTGAGTTCATTTCTTAACTCGGAATTAGACCGTCTTGTTTCTTAAAGCCAGAAAAAACTGATCTCTGTCGTTAGCACACCATTTTTGAGCTTGTGAAATAAATTTCTGTTTCATTATAAAGCCTAACCGTGCGAATAATTGTTAAATGATTAACTCCCAACAAGTTGCCAACATATCGCTGAGAATATCTTTTCCAGTAAAATTTAAACTTTAGTTAAATTCCTTGGACGATTCATGGTTTAATCATCCAATATTTTTAACTGAATATCCCGACCGCTCAATCAAACACCACCATCTGTGTGAAAAGCACCTAGTTGTGAAATATTTGTGTATCAGTATTCTTTTGCTAGTAGTAAATTATTATTCTGCATGACATCTTATAACCTCTGTGAATGTATACTTGAAATTTTATCCGCGCTCTATTAACCATCTCCAAAATGGTGTCAACTTGATAGGTGAAACGCTCGGATATAGTTTGCAACGTTTTGGGACAGTTGGTTTTGGAATCTTTTTTTTTGCTCGTTTTGTAATTAGTTTTTATAAAGTTCCCAACAAGTCTATAAACATTAAAAGTCTTCGAATTGAAATTATAATTTAGAAGTTGGACAAATTGATTTGATTTTTAATAATTGCTATAATATTCTTTAAAAAATTTCATATCTTTATTGTTTAGAGAGGGATGTCACTATAAAAATATATGACTACTGAGAAAGTAAGGTATTCAAAAAATAAAATGACGGGTCTCAGTTTTTGCGAAAAAAATTATGAAAAAAATATTGAGTTTACTTGACAATTTTTTCCATTCTGGACACCTCGTCTAATTTCCTCCTCCGTCAAAAGAACTAATTACAAATAGCATAGATTAAATATACTTAGATTGCTCATACACATGTTAAAGAGTATCGCTCAAAAATGTGGACTGCAAAATTTTTATAGTCAGTAGTAGCTATATAGGATTTTGTTATTTTTTAACGTAAATACATTATAATAGACCATTTGTACGCATTTACTTTTTCAAAAATCACAACATCATAAACAGGCATTGCTTGTATCGATATAAAAAAAGTGTCCTCATTTTTCAGCAATTATTAATATTTGCATAAGGATGAACTATCGTATGTACATATCTATGCAGATAATTACAGAAAATTGTCAATAACAACAAACCTTCCTAATCTAGCCTGAAAATTACTGCCTGTTTACTCGCAAACATTATAAACTAACCACGTCTTCGATGAGATACATTAAGAGATGAAATTATCACAGAAAAGAATTTACAATTAGAAATCATTTTAAGGGCAGAAATGTTCATAAGAGTTTCAAAATGTGATGCAATATATTTTTAAAGATTAAAGTTATTTTTAAAAACGTTTATTTGTATATTTCACTCGAGTAAATATGTTCTGTTTAAAAACGATAGGATTTTTAAAAAAGTTACTCTGAAATTAAAATATTCTTGGGTTCCTGTTTATTTTTAAACAAAACATAGTACTCGTTCGAACAATAATAAATACGACATTTCTGAGGGGTACCTATTAAATAATCCAAGTTTTATGATCAATTACTAATTCAGATTCTGTTATGTGTGTGTAATTGGAAAAACTACCATGAAACTAATGATATTTAGGTTTTTCGGAAATCACTTATTAATTTTATGTACAACTTTCTAGTTGTATTTTTTCACTCCTTCGTTTTTGAGATATTCACGGTTAAAGTGAGGGCTCAATACATTCGATAGTATATTAGTTTTATTGAAAAACGTGTGACAAAAAACAAAGTTATATTTTTACACTAGCCAAATTTGAGGGTGACGGCACACTATATTTCGTGAATGGCTGGAGATATCCTAATGCTGTTTTGGTTCCTAAATTTTTGTTTATAGATGGAATTAAAACCCCCAAATCTATACTTGAATGTTTTTTTTTATACATATAAAAAAATTACTTTTGATAGATATGTGTAAGAATTTTATATACACACTGTATGTATACACTTATAGAAAAAATATTTTTGGAGGTCCCTTTATCGCTTTTAAGTAAAAATTGTGAGTTTGCAATTGAAATATATTTAAATAATAACATTTGCTAAAAATTAGTCTCTCCGCAAAAGGGATAATTATTGATAACTGTGTTTGATGATTTTCAGTAACACCCAGTAAGCTCACACAAAATCTACGATGGAAAATATCTTTGTTAGTGCCCCAAAATAACATAAAAAAAATTAGAAGAATCGTTCAAAACGCAGGATCCCAGTTGTACCCTGCCATATACTTTACACATTATTTTTTATTGCTTTTGCATATTCTATATTTAATATTATTTTTTTTAATTACTCACATCAAAAAGATCCATGCATGCAAAAACGCAACGTGTTTTCAAAAATTCCTTTGGATCCTGTTTAACCATCTTTAACTAAACTTTTCTACATTTTCTGTTTCTTGGAACTTGGATAAAAGTTTTTTCTGGCGTTTTTATTGAAGTATTTTCACATATCGGTACGATGTACCAGTAATATGATGATAATTTAGAAGAATTGATCATTATAATCACTTCATTTAAAATTTTACAACACAAATCACAAATAACACTATCTGTTTACATTTAACAACGTGCTATGCCTGCTTTTGTCACGGCCTTCTTTAAGTTCCAGCCACGAAATAAGAAATCGTGCAACGTCGCATGAAGACCTTTTATTCCGAATAATGACCCCTAGTGTACGTGTTTATGTATGAAAGCGCCCCTTTATTTACCTCTAATCAGTTTTTAACAAGTAATAATTGCCCTAGACTCTTGTAAATTAAAGTGCATTATATGTAGATAGTATTGTGTAGTGATAATTTAAAATACTATTTATTTTTCCACGAGTTTTTTTATGTTCTATTTCATTCGTACGCATATAACCTAAAGTAGGTGAATAAACATGCTGACACGGTGTTGAGTCCCCTGTCAAATTACGATTCATCGGTAAAAACTGAAGCCGTAAAAATGTTTTTGGATTCCCCAAGGACGATAGGTTAAAACAAAAATGACTCAAAGCTGTCCATAGGAAAGAATGGGCACCATCAAAACATTCTGTAGTATGTGAGTTGCATTTTGAATCCGGTGAAGTTATCAAGCTTCACAAATAAATACCTGTTACCAGACGGAACGTTTGAAATTATTGCCTGTAAACCTAAATTGAAAGAGAATGCAATCATTGCAATTCTATCTATTTTCCCAAATTTACCTAAATATTGCCGATTGTTCGAAAAGATCCTGAATATACTCGTGGACTCCGAAATCGAATCCAGCAACACGAAATTTTAATACAAACTTTTGAAAAGTCAGATATCATTGAAAATTACGAAAATTTTGTTATATTTCGGAAAAGTTTAGGCAGTTAAAATCGAAATTCAAATATTAATTAATAAAAGTGTTTGTAAAGGGCAATGCAAAGAAAATTAACAGGTGATCACAGATGCAAAATTTATTAGACATTTAAATATACATATTATCCAACTAGTTCAGAAACAAATTGTATTCTAAATGCATTGCAACAGGCTTTATTGTATTTAAAACAAGTCTTAGATTTTACTAAAAGTGATGAAACATTTTTATATTTTAAATAGCTAAGTATCATTGTAGATCAAGTAATTTAAATGACTAAATTAAAAAATCTATATTCAGTTTCTACTATAATGTCATTTATGATAAATAATCAGTGGCCCACTACATACAATGTGTTACAGCCTTTTTTTATTTTACCTACTAAGCGATATCTACATTATCTTTCATCTAGTATGGATATCTCTCCAAATAAAGAAAATAATAACAAACACTATCTGATTAACATGTCTGTATCACTTGCAGAGACTAACAAAATAGTAGTAGAATACATTTAATTGATGAAATATATATCAATTCTAGATTAGATAATCGTGCAAAAAGTATAATCCAGCAATATGAAATTTGAATACATAATAAGGAGAATGTGGAGTTTGCCAGGACAATATTGTCTTTCATTATAAATTACTACCCTGGATCACTCCATATCTATAATCCACCGTTTTTATCATAGACATTATATGTGTATGGTTTTTATCCTTCACCTGTTCATATTTCCCCTTTCCCAATCCCGGCAAAAATATGCGTGCTAATTTAATAGTATGAGATATTTATTATTATTGTTTACTTGAAATGAATATGCAATAACTATATGTATTATAGTGTAAGCAATATGTTATTTTATATTATTTAAGAGCTTATGCACTTTCGCGTTGGTTTTGCCGAACAATTGATTATCATATGATTTTATGTAGAATCGCGCATTATTTTACATAAAATATTGTAATATTTAATTGACCAAGCAGAGCAGAGCATTATAGAATTAAACTAACCGGCAACCGCAAATGTGTGGATACTGTGCCTGTGCTCAGTTTCAATAGGACTACATCTTCGATGCGGCGCGGTGTTGTCATATTTAGTTCGTGGTTGGGACTTACAGAAGGCTGTGCTTCTGCACTAGAACTACAAGATCTGTGACGGCAACGCATCGACTTGTCCGGTTGGCAGTGTTTGCGCGCGTAGTAAGACTAATTCAAATTTTAATGTTGAATTACTCTTGTAGAAGAAAATTAAAAAAAAAAAAACCTTTCACACTGTTTTTTGTATTAAGTAGACCTCAAAAATGCCAAAATTTAATTTGTGCATGGGGCCTATTGTAACTTTTCCCATTTTTTTCTCGTATTTTTCATATTTATGTACCGTGATTTAAGATACATATTTTTTTTATTGTTTTTAATTAAAATGAATTGCTTTTTCGTTTTGTGAGGAAAAAGCGAAGCAATTTTTTTCCAAAAAAGGCTGGTTATTAATGCTTGAACCGAAGTTGAGAAGGCGATCGGTATGCTTTAAGGCGAATACATCGTAGGCCTACCGAAAAGTAGTAATTGTGTCGAAAAACATTTTGCTCATAACAAGGCCATAAATAAATTTGTACAGAATTTGAAATTTGCCATTATCGCTGTCATGCGATGGCTACCAAAAAAACCAACCAATTTTATCGCCAGAATCGCCACCAGAAAGTGTTTCGTATGGTTTGAATCATCAATATCTGATTATCAGTCACATGTTGCTGTGCTAAATAAACAAGGATTCTCTAATATGTACACTTCAAAAATATCTCGCGTTTCGTGTGTGGGAAAAACCATTACAATATAAAATTATACAAACACTACTTTGAAATTTACCGTCATGGAATAAAAGTAAAAAATATATATATAAATAAATAACAGTCTAGTAGCGATCAGAAAACATTGCAATAAATTTGAAATATAGTTTTACACTTTATGGAGTATACAGGGCGTTCTGCAAAAATAGGACACTCCTAGTAGGGAGGGGAGTTCTGGCATCAAATTCGATTAGATTACTAAATGAGCTACAACGTAAATATGTTTATATATTGGGCTGTCTAGACGGACATTCATGTTTGACACAGATTCTTCTTGAAGTTGATAACTGCATGTACCTACTTTGTACTGATGAAGGAAACAACCAGAAACCGGTTGTAATTAGATATTAAGTCCTCAATATTTAACCATATATTTTTGGTATCAAATTAAACGGTTTATTTTTACTATGAATCCGTTTTTAATTTTATTTACCATTTTTAATGGTTCTAAGAAAATAATATCACTATAACACATTTTACTATTTCTTTCAAAATATACCAGTTTTTGTAACATTTATGTCAAAATCTTTTAATAAATTATTTAATATAGTATAATTTAAATTTTAATAGATCAGAAAGATCCGATTCCTAAGAAACTAATTATTCTGTAAGTAGGTTCACCAGTGACTAGATTTTTGAATTGAGTTGGTGGCCCACTTCTGGATCAACACCTACAGATTTTCTATATTTCTCTCATTCAATGGTTTCTCTTTCAATTATTAGAAATTTTTAAGGACATCAAATCCAATTTCTAATTATTGAAAAAACAATGGGGAAAAATATGAAAAATTTGTCGTAATTGGAACATTCTATCACTTATTATAATTCGGTTTTCTTTCAAATTTCAAAATTGTAGCTCCATTAGGAATTTACCCTAATTGGTTCAATGCCAGGAAGCCTTAAGGGTGTCTCACTCTTATCAGAACAACCTGTAGCTTTCCCCACTTTTGTCATTTTCACTATAAATAGGTAATATCTTCTTTAAAATTGACAATAGATTCTATATTATATAATAAATGAAAATTCGTTACATTTGTTCATAAAATGCACGCATGTTCCCACTCACTAATGTTTTAACACTTTTTATTTCCTAAATTTAAGTCAACAGTAAACAACAGTCGAACAGTCTATCACACGTCTTGTAAATGCTTTGAAACGGCCAATGATTTGAACGGTTCTGACCACATTCTTAGTAAATCACCCTGAAAGTCAATGTTTTTATTATACCGTGTTGGTCAAGTTTATGTTAGTATGTAAAGTTGACTGAACTTGTTGGTTTTCCATCTAAAATAACTAACTAAATATCCTAATTTGACATTAAAGCCACACACATTTTTAAAACAATTAATACACGACACATAATCCACTAAAAAAGGTTGATATTGAAACTTTTATTACTATTGAATTGTCCAAAAAATTATTTTTTAAGTTGGTTTTTTTCCTTGAAAATTTTACAAGTTATTACTAGAGATAAGGATTCTAAGGATATACAGGGCGTGTCATATTTAAAGTAACATAGTGTTATGGGAGGTAGAGCACATATAGCTGAGTTTAAAACACACCCCAAACTTACCCTTGAATGCGAACCGTTTTATGGTTTTTGACTAAAACTTTAGACGGCCATATTTCTGAAACAGTTTTGAATACTTGAATAAAATTTGGTATACATGTTATACTATTTCAGTCCAATCAAAGGCATATTTTATATTGTAAAAATTCTAGACCGGATTTAATTTTTATGTTGCTCTAAGTGCCGATAACATCCTGTGTATCATTTTTTGTTTAATGTTAGTAAATATTTAAAAAGTCAATGGATCAGTGTATAAAATAATGTCATAATATAGGCTATATTATCTTTAAACATACTAACGGAATGGTTATATATGCATATCAGCAGATTTTGGATTTTTTAAACTTACTTCAGCTTCTGTAGCAGGATAGAAAAAGAATGAATTATTGTTATTAATTTTAAAATTATGTAAGTATTGCTGGTAATTATTTTTTGAGGGTGGTATTCTCTTTAATATATTTTTTGTTACTTCAGTAATAAAGTGATTCAAATTATCTGGTGATATTCGAACATTGGTTTTATTTTCGATTTAATTTTTCCCCTACTTTCATTTACAAATTTCCATATAGTCTTATGTTTATTATCTAAATTTGATATTTCATTACAAACTTTTTCTTTCTTTATATTTAAGAGTAGTTGTTCATATTCATATTTTTTTATTTTTAGAATGTTCTTTGTCATTACTGTTTGGCAGATTTTGGTTAAGAATAATATGTAAAGCATCTATTTCTTTTTTTGCTTGTGTGACTTCATTATTATAAACATTTTCTTTTTTTATATTGCTATTTACTAAGATTTTAGGGAAACTTAAATCATGGTAATAGTTATAAAATGTTATAAAAAGTGTCGAATGCTATAATTGGGTTTTTTCCTTCTAACAAGTCAGACCACTTCTCATCTCTAAGGCAATTACTAAATTTTAACCTATTTGTGGTAGTTTTGTTATGTATTGATTTAGACTTCTTGTTACTAAGTTTGAATTCTAAAAATTTTGCTTTGTGATCAGGTAAATTGAAATCGTTAACACTTGAACTTTCAATTTCAAATATCTTATCCATACAACTTTTTGATAAGCCTTGTATTCTAGTATAATCAAAAAATCCTTTGTTGAAAGCCATAAAATAAAAATATGTTTGATATATCTTGACACTGATATGAATGTTCAAGAAATTTATATTGAAGTCACCACCTATAATGATTTTATTAGTTTGAATGTTTAAGATTTCAAGTACTTGATTCAGTTTGTTTTTAAATAAGTTTAAGTCTCCACAGGAGACCGGTATATGGTAATATAATTTATTTAGTGTACAATCAATAAAGACCAGAACTGTGGTAGCACTCCAATAATGAAACTTAACTAATTTTTTGAAGACATTAAATATTAATAAATGCACAGAAAAACATTAAAAACTATAAAAGATTGGGTGACAGTCATCAATATGATACAAGAAACATAATACTCTTGAAATTCCAAGACATAGAACCTTAAAATTTGAAAAGTGCCCAAAATATAAAGGCATTATATTCTATAACAAATTACCTGATGAATATAAAAACTTGTCTGCAAGTAAATTTAAAGTAAAAATAAAAAAACTGCTATTAACACATTGCTTTTATAGTGAGGAAGAGTTTTTTGCTGCATGATTTTGCATTATAACAAGCATTTTTGCACTCATACCTTGATATTTTTAATTTGTAATTTTAATTCGTTGTGAATCTGTTATACATATATAAATGATTTTTTTTTACCTTCTTTTTTTCTCTTTTATAATGTACTGTGTAATGTAACGTAATGTATTGCTGATATTGTCTATTTTCAATTGACTTATCCTATAACTATGTAAGTTCTCTGGATCAATAAATTATTATTATTATTATTATTTCCAACAAGATGGCGCTCCTCCCCATAGCTCAAGAATAGTAATTGATTAACTTCAACGGAAATTCGAAGAAAACGTAATTTCGACGAATGGTCCTGTGAGGTGGCCTCCAAAGTCACATGATTTAACACCCTTTGATTTCTTTGTTTGGGGTCATTTAAAAAATATTGTCTATGCAACCGCCGTTACAACCCGTGAAGACCTGGAATTACTAGTAAGACGCACAATTAATAGCAATACGGCCCAGCAATTGGGGAACTTTCTTCGAGAAACAGCTATGCGAGTTCAGAAGTGCATTAACGTTAATGGACAGTATTTTGAACAACTGTTGTGATGTTTTCTGTTCACTTTTTGTATTCCAAAGCCACCTTATGTATAACAAGGTAATTAGAACAAAAAATGTATTTTTTAATTTTCTTTTAGCCGTAATTTTGTTTGTATTTATTGCACATTTTAATATGACACATGAATAAATTCCTAATAAATGGTATAACGGTACCGATATGGTTCCATTTGAAAAAAATTGAGTTTTTCCCCAAACACCATTTTGATGAACTTTATTTGCTCATAAATCACGTAGTTTAGTATTTTTGACGGGATTTCGATTTTTCTAGCATTACACAGGTCATTTAGAATAAATCTAAAAATTATATTATAAAAAATATTGACGTTTGAAATATCACTTATTTGATACCGTTGGATTCAGAAAATTATGCAGAATTCAATATGCAATATTTAGAATGCAATAATATACAGGGTGGTCCATTTAAAAATCGAAAGTTAGTGCCAATTCCGGTGAAACCGGAAGTAAAAAAATCACTTGTATGTCAAAAAGTGCTGCTTATTATGGATATAAGATATCCCAAATTTCAATCATCTTCAAAACTAAAGGAGAAAAGGGGGTGTACCATGATCCTGTTACACCCGGTATATCATATGTGGGGTCGCTTTTGATGTGTAAGTATTTAATAGCGAAAATAATCTTTTAGTAGATTACTTTTTGCGTTTTTTATATTTATTTCAAGTAGGCGTGTGCCATCTATAACAATGTTTATCCGTTTGTCAGTAAATTGCATATTAATAATTTTGTTTCCGTCATAATTACACTCCATTTAATAGTAAAAGTGAAGATATCTTACGAAAATTACGAGAAATATGATATGCTAGAATGCTTTATTCAAAATAATAACAATTGTGATATTGTATCCGAAATATATTTCAATCGCTATCCAGAAATAAGACAACCTAATAAAACTATTTTTAAAAGGTTAAAAGACAATCTGATTAATTGTGGGTCCTTCAACAAGTCAAGACCAAAAAATTACAACATTGAAGATGCTGAAGAAACTTTTATAATTGTAATTGGAATGGCGCACAGTGATGCCAAATTGGCTAATGGCGGCAAAAAATTATTTTTGAAATTATTATATATTTTTTTAGAATGAATGTTGTTAAATGCGGCTATTTGTTAATGGTTCCCTAAGTAAAAAACATCAAATTATCTCTATAGGGTGTACCAAAATGGGTGGTCAAAAGCAAAATTAGTTGAATATTTGCTTTTTTTTTTAATAACTCCAAAACTTATAGAACTGTTCTAAATCTCCAAAACACCATAAAAAATAAGTATACATATAAATTTATAATAGGATTAGACAAAAGTTTGGATCCGGTCAAATAACTCTGAAACTATTTTAATTAATTAATAGTAATATTAGTTATATAATTTTATTCTATAATGTTCCATTGTACTGTATTATAACATTATAAAAAAAAATTTATCAAAACCCTGCGACCTCAAATCAAAATTTTCATTGAAATTGGAGCAAGTTTAATATTACATAGAAATGGATTTTCTGCATTAAAAAAATAAATTTTGTTGAAACTTGTGATTTGGGGGTTTAAATGTTTTTGAAAAACTTTTTGTTTATAGTTTTCCTTATCAAAAAAATTAAGTAAACTACAAGAGAATTTATATTCATAAGAATATAAATACAGAAAATATCAAGAATGTGAATAAGATTTAAATATACAAGCTAATAATAAAAATTAAAAAAAAGTCAAAGGCATCTGTGCTTCCAGAAGAATTAATAGTACAGTTTTCAAAAAAAAAAAAAAAATGAAGGGTACTTTCGCAGAATACTTGCATTTTCCACATTATTCATTTCTAATTAAAATAGTATTAGCAGAATTAAAGGGACAAGGCACACTTTTTCATTGGTACTTTTGAAGACCCTGTATCTCGAAAACTAGTCACAGGATTGAGTTGGACCTGTGGAAACTTTTCATCGTAATGATGAGGATTACATCATATCAAAAAATTATGAAAATTTACGGAGACATTTTCCCACTAAAAGTATTCCTTGTCCTTTTGTATATATGACACATATTAATTTCCAGACATTTCGTTGAAATAATTATTTATTTCTACTTTGTTGGAAAGATTTGGTTATGAAACTTGGCAGAATATGAAGATGGAGAAGTAACAATTATAAAGTCGAATGTATTTTTTTTTTTTGGAGCAATTTGGAGCATTTAGTACAAGCTTGCCTGCAATTAGGTTTTAGATTAAGCTGCTTTTAATTGCTTCAAATTTTTTATTAGGATCTTCTGTGCTTCCAGTAGGATTAAAACCGCAATTACTATGAAAAATAACAAATAAATACATTGCACTTTCCCAGGATAACATCAGTTTTTAGATGGTTTATTGTTTACATCAAACGCAATAACTTCAATTAAACAAAATTTTACTGTAAAACTGGAACATCTACCATTACTTTTGCGAATTCGATCTTTCTTATTAGAACTTATCGAGGGAGCAATATTTGTTGAAAAAACTTCATGACTGAAAATATGGACTACTAGCACACATACGAGTGAGATTATAACTAGAAAAAATGACTCGGGATCTCTAACTTTTTGCCGCTATTAGACATTTTGGCCTCACTGTGTGGCGGTTGCAAATCCTTCAATTTCAAGTCGTCAAATTGAAGCTGTTTCTAGGATATCAAGATGTTGAGCATTGGGTATTTTGAAGACACACAAATTCAGGCCTTATGCAATAAGGAAACAATATCACCTGCAACCAACTGATCTTCAGCGACGATTGGAGTTTTGCATATGGTATCGTCAAAAAGTCAACAAGATCCATTCCTCTCTAGAAATGTAGTTTGGGCAGATGAGGCCTACATTAGCAGTGCAGGAGTTTTCAACAGGCATAACGTGCACTATTAGTCTGACATGAACCCTCACTGTACCGTTGACGTGCGATCTCGGAGACGCTTTGGTTTTAGTGCTTGGTGTGCTTTACGTGGCAATCGTCTTTTAACATATAACATATATCAAGAAAATCTTAATGGCCAACGGTACTATGAAATCGTAAACTAGAAAATTATTGAGAAATCTATGGACAATCTACCTTTAATTGAGGCAAGAAATCAGTTCTTCCAACAAGATGGTGCACCATAATATCAGGACCGCTTCAGAATTATTAAATATCAATTTTGGAAATAACTGTAAAGCAACGGATCAGTGAGGTGGCCACCACGATCACCTGACTTAACGCCACTAGATTTTTTCTTTTGGGGCCACATTAAAGACATATTATACAAGAAAACTAGTAACGACATAAATGAATTCAAAAAAATTTTATAGACTGTGAATTTCACTTCAAATCTCCATATTTATAATACAGTTAGAGTGTTATGAAGAAGTGTAATTTATGTATCGAACATAACGGACATCAGTTTGAACGTTTATTTTAATTTGTAATTATTTTATAATTGTAATGTATTATAAAATTAGATATGAATATCTGATTTTTTTGGCCTTGGCTTGTTGAAAGACCCACAATTAATGAGATTTTCTTTTAACCTCTTAAAAATAGCTTTATTAGGTTGTCTTTTTTCTGGATAGCGATTGAAATATAAAATATATTTCGGATGCAATATCGCAATTGTTCGAATAAAGCATTCTAGCGTATCATGTTTCTGATAATTTTCGTAAGACATCTTAACTTATAAGATTAAATGGGGTGTAATTATGACGGACACAAAATTATTAATATGCAATTTACTGACAAACGGATAAACTCTGTCATAGATGACACACGCCTACTTGGAATAAATATAAAAAAACTCAAAAAGTAACCTACTAAAAGATTATTTCTTTTTTTATCTAAAACATAGTCAATTATGATTCCCATTTAAAAAAATAGAACTTTATGCCATAAGTCGAAATTGCACCTTTTCTTTAATTTTCTCGTCGCCACTATATTATACAGAAAAAAGTGCCTCAAGAATGTAAAAGTTGTTTTTTCATAACTTCAAAAACAACCAAGATATTGACGTGTCTAAAAGTCGAAAATTCGAACTTTTATTTATAACTCGAAAACAAAAGACGATAGCAAATTTTTGTTTTCGTCAATGAATTTGTCTCAAAAAAGAGACTGAGAATGTGTCTTCCATTTTTTTTGTATCTCCTACAGTTACCGAGTTACCCAATACAAACATCGAAATTTGCCCACCCCGTACTTAATCATGGAATTTTAAGCTAGTCCAACCCTGCACGAATAACTAATTTTTCAATAAATGTGTATTTTTTGTCCAAATAAATTAAGAAGTTTAATTAGTGTAGGGTATTTCGGTAAAATTAATAAAATAGTGACGTTTACTAGTTGATTGCCTTATTTGTACAATTTAAAATTTGGTCAATCAATATTTTTGAAAATTAATTGAAGAATAACCTTAAACGTGCCATCAAATATTATGACGTTATTTTATACACTGCTCCTTTAACTTTTTAAATGTTAATATTTACCAAAGAATGATACACAGGGTAATGTTATCGGCACTTAGAGCAACATTATAAAAATTTAGTCTGGTTGTGTAATTGTTCCAAAGTAAATTATGCTTTTAATTGGACTAAGAGAGTATAATGTTTTTTCATTCAAATATTTAAAGTCGTTCCAGAAATATGACCGAGTCAAACACCATAAAACACCCTGTATCTCAAAAACTATATCTCCCGTTAGATTACGTCACTTTAAATTTAAAACGCCCTGTATATCATAATATACGCGACATATCATGATATACATACCGATTCGAAAATTCTTATACTGCAAGGTGAAACAATTTGTGTAGCAAATATTCTTATAACATATTTTTTTATACTATCAAAAAGCTCTTCGATAAGTATTAAAATAATTTACTATTCGCCGACTCAAAACCAGTTTTTAATTTTTTTTTTTTTGAAAATCAAAAAATCTGCTTTCTACTTTTTGGCAGGCACTGTCTACAGAAAAGGCATTAGTTAGTGGGTACTTACTTTGAGGTATGCCATGGTTAGCAAGGGCAGTAAGGTAAATGGAACTAAATATAAAAGGGCAGGCTGGGCGGCCTTGAACACTTCTGAGCTCACCGTGGCCGTGAGAAGGCCTAGGAAGTACCCCAAAAGCGAACAGTGGAAATAAGTCAGTCGAGACCCAGCCAAGCCCTGAGATTTCTTGTAAGCATCGTAGCGGAGGACGAAACACAGCAACAATCCCGGCATAACAATGTCACCTAAACCTGAAAAGTAATGGTTTGTTAATACAGGTTATTTATTTCTATTATCAATATCTACTGGTTACAAGTGGCAAGTTTTTCTTTAGTGTTTAATGCCTGCACGTAGTGCAGTCAAAATATTTCCTGTCATAACTAAAGGCAAAGGGTAGTTTAGGTTAGGTTACTGTGAGTGGGTCCTTGTGGAACCTCCACTGCGGCCATTAGCAGACCTATTACCTCTTAGCAACATTTTGCAGAAGTCAGCATATCCATGGAGGTGCTGCCATATACAGACTTAAAAAAATGGAAAAGCGTTGAACCTGTCAAAATATACTTCTGAACTGTCATATGAATGTGCTGGTTATAGTACTAAGCTATTTGGAAAGAAGGTAGCGCTTTTAGTTATTTACCGATCATGTGCGCATAATGTAAATAATCAATTTAAAACTTTCATTAACTCACTTAATGCTATTTTATGCCAGGTAACCCAGAAACATGAATTTATTCTACTTTGTGGCGACTTGAATGTCAATAATCTGGAAAATTTTATAAAAAAAAAACTACTAAATGATATTTTTGACAGTTTCAATTTGAAATATATTTTACCTATTGAACCTACTAGGGAAGTCTTTAATAATAAGCCCTCAGCACTCGACTATGTAGTTACTAATGCCACGTGTTTTGAAGCTTGTAACTTAGACATAAGAGTTTCTGATCACAAAGCCCAACATATTAGTATTTTTATGCCCTATGAACAAACAATGGGAAAATCTAAAACCTTTATTAAAAAGAGATACTTTTCGGAAGAAAATCTATGTAATTTAAAAAATATTCTCTCTAGAACAGATCTCAGCTCTTTGTACAATTTAACTGAAATTAACGATGCCTGGCTTTACTTCTGGTCTAATTGTAAATACTGCTTAGATCTAACTTGTCCTATTAAAAAAGTTAATGTTCCGTGTGTACCTTGTCACAGCTGGATTGAGCTTTAGTTAAAGAAAGTCAGAATCTAAAAAATTTATTTTGGAATGTCGGCACTGAGGAACATATAAATCATTATCAGGTTGCTAAAAAGCTATTTTCTGAAAGAGTCCAGACGGTTAAGAACAATTTTTTTAAGAACAAAATTATAAACTTCGCTAATTATATGAAAACTATTTGGCAGGTCGTAAGTACTAATCTTGGTAGAATAAAACAAAAGACTGCTCCATCTGTAATAACCTCAGGTGACAACTGTATTAATGAAACCTTGGAAATTAATAATGCGTTTTGTGAATACTACTAGCCTCAAGCAATTACTCGCTAAGAAACTAGATCCAAATCTTACAGGCTGCATTCTCCCTGATTCACTTCTTAATTCCATCTTTGTTGAGGAATTAACGATTGATGAAATATCGGATGCAATCTTGCAACTAAAAAATAAATCTGCTTGTAGTGGTCTGGATGATGTACCGATCTTTGCCCTTGAATTTATCTGGGAATATATCAAATCTCCCCCTGTGTTTTCTCTTTATTATTTCTTTGAAAACAGGAGTTTTTCCAGATATGCTAAAAATAGGCGAGGTCATATCAGTTTATAAAAAAGGTGACCCCGAATTACTGGAAAACTATAGATCTATGACGGAATTACTGACTTTCTCTAAAATTCTTGAGAAAATTGTTGTTAACCGAATGGAAACCTTAAATAAACATAATCAATTGTCAACAAATCAACATGGATTTAGGAAAAACCACTCTACCAATACTGCAACTTTTCAACTATAAATCGTTAGATGAACACAACTGCACATTAGTTTTGTTTTTCGATCTCTCTCGTGCTTTCGATTGTGTAGATGCATAACATGGGCAATAAAGGTTGCATGAATGACTGGATACTATCTTTTCTGACCAAGCGTAAGATCAGAGTTAAAATTGGGCAAGAACTTTCGGGAGTGGGAGAGTTGAAATATGGTGTCGCTCAAGGCAGTGTTCTATCTCCCCTACTATTTACATTATTCATCAACGATGTGGAAAAGTACTTACAAAATAATGTCAATATGCAATTAGTTTTATATGTGGATGATACCACCATTGGCATATCTGCCCAGTTAGAATTTGACCTTTACTGCAATGCACAGATGGTGCTCTCTGAATTCTATACCTGGTGTAGTAAAAACAAGCTTGTTCTTAATCCATCTAAAACGCGCTACATTATTTTCTCAAAAAGACCGAAAGTTTCTGAATTCAATCTAAAACTAAATAACTCTGTGCTAGAAAGATTAGATATCTGTAAGTTTTTAGGTCTCTACATTGATCATCAATTAACCTGGGTTGGTTTTGTGATCAAAAAGTTAAATTCTGCATATTTTGCAATAGTCAATCTAAAAAATATCTTAGATACTAAAAATCTTCTTAATGTCTATTACGCCTTGGCATATCTCAGTTAAACTATATGGTAATTTACTGAAGCCAAACAACTGAATTGAATAGTATTTTTGTTATCCAAAAAAGAATACGCAAAATTTTTCTGCTAGTCCAGTAGAATTATATAGACCTATTTTTAAAATGCATCGTATTCTACCACTTCCCTGTATAATTATTTACCAAGCACTTATTTTTGTTAAATTGAATCTAAGAAAATTTACACAAAATAACTCAGTGCACGCTCATAACACTAGATCCAATACTAATATTTATATTTCAAATTTTAATATGTCTTATATAGGAAAAGTCCCTATTTTTTTTGTAGTGGTATTTACAATCACTTACCTACCTCCTTTAAGGATATTAATTCTACAGCCAAATTTAAAAAATACATAAAGCGCTACCTTCTAGACAACTGTTCTTACTCTCTTCAAGAATATTACAACAAGTAATCTTCACGTATTTTAATAGTAAATAATTACATGTTTTTTTTATTAGAATATAAAACTCTCTGTTTTAAATAATTATTTTAATTGTATTCTCGTTTAGTCAGTGTGATTTTATTTTTCTTATGTATTTTAATTATTGTACCGTAATTTACTTTTCAAAATGACGTCAATATCTTTTATAAATGTCAAGTTATAGTATTTGGTATTAGGAAACATTCTGAACTTCTTACACCTATTATCTCAATTAAATTAGACGATATACCCTGAACAGTTGTGCCCAGAGCTAAAAATCATAGATAATAAACTTAGTTTTAAAGACCATATAATGGCAAAGCTTAAGCCCTTAAACTCTTATACGCCAGTCGTCACTTACTAGAACAAAGTATAAAAGAAACGTTATGTGAAGCTTTAGTACCATCCTTTTTAAATTATTATGTGGTATATGATTCTTTTTTGAATTTAGTCGAAAGAGGTCGGATCCAAAAAAGTTCAAAATTCATGCTTGCATCTTATTTTTAGTATAAGGAAATATGACCACATCTCTCATACCTTCAGCATGACTAAATGGCTTAATATGGAACAGAGAAAGAAATTACAATTTTCAGTTTTTGTTTACCGGATTATTAAGTACTTTGTTCCAAGCTATCTTTATAACAAGTTAAATAAACGCTGTCTCATGAATTGTAGAAATGTTAGAAACATGAATTTGTATAATATTCCCCGACATTCCTCAGCCATGTTTCAAAAAAGTTTTTCCTACTCAGCTGCTAAGTTTCTTAACAACTTAAACGTTGAATCCTATGACCTTTCAGAAGTTACTATTAAGAAAAAGTAAAAAAAAGTGAGCAATAATTAATGTACCTAATTAAAGAGATGAAAAAAATAATAATATTATTATTATCAAATTATCAAATTATTTTGATACTTAATCTTATAATTTTATGTCTCATGAAAATATCGAGGTGTTGCGTGTATGCACAATATGTACAGGGATATATGTGTGTATATGTTTTTACGTGTGTAAATATTATTATTTCTTCTATACAGGTACCGTTGGTCACCTACGTATATATGTGGATAAATGCATAGATCTGTTAAAATAACATCTTATAGTTTGTTTACTAGGCATTATCACTTGCCAAATTTACTAATACTCTCATATATTATTACTGATTTTCTTCTATTGTATAATAATTTATATCTATATTTATTGTCCTGTATTGTATATTCATTATCTGTGTTCTTGGGTTAAGTGTAAGAATAGTACTTTGTACTAAACTTCGCCCATAATAAGGACGTTTATTATTATTATTATTATTATAGATCATACGACAATAAAGTATTACTATTACTAGATATTTTCCATTAATTTGAATTATCTTTGTGTCTTTCACCTAACCCATGCGTATTGCAAAAAATGTAAATAATGCTACTACAAAATCTGCTATAGATTACATTGCAACAAACCTATCCGAAAATACATATAAATCGTAGCAATCGGACTTCTGTATAGCTGATCACTTGGTGCAAGTGATTGGCTGTAGAAGCATAACTGAGTGAGACCCGCCGTGTAAAGATAATTTCCGATATTTTAGACATTTTCAAGCAATAATGTTGAAAAACTTTGTTACTTAATAGGTTACACTGATTGGATGAGTATTTATGTCAATGAAACAGATACTTCGCTTGAAGAATTCCTAAGAATTTTTGGAGAACTGTTAGATCTAGCATGTTCCTCAATCTTACACAATAAAAAACAACCTGATATAGCCAGCTGTAAAAATTAGTTGACATTGGAACTTCTAAATGAAATTAACTAAGTAAAATTTTTTTGGTTAGCAAATAATCTAAATGATCCTGACTTAACTAATAACTGCAAATCCAGAAAACATCAATAGATAAATCGAAATGAAACTTGCAAAAAAAACCTATTTCTCTAAACGAATTCAAAATGCACAAAATACCACCAAAGACGTTCGAAAAATTGTTAATACTCAGTTAGGTAGACATACTCATAATGAAATAATTAAAATACAAATCAATAGCTTTGTTCGCGGTACCTAATCCCGAATACGTTTTGTTGTCCGACTCATGCGCAAATTGTTTTTAATTGTTTGCGGTATGGAAATTAACGTGCTTAAATAATTCGGGGATTGAATCCGAATATGTTCAGAACTAGTTCAGCCGTTACCGCCGAACAAAGCTAATAATAATTTAGTATCAGACAATAAATTACTGTGCTAACCTTTTGCAAATTACTTTTCAATAGTGGCTGAAAATAAGGTCAATACACATAATGCCAATAACATATCGCAAGAATGTACCAGAGGTAGTACGGTTGAGCAAACCATGTGGATTAAACCTGTTACACAGAACGAGGTAATTGATGTTATAAACCATCTTTAACTACTGCTAAGATGGCTATCTCAACCTGGGTCGAAAGGAAATCTCTCCAGTATTGGCAAGAGTTACCAGGATTAGTTCATTCAAGGCGTTTATAAAATACCCTTTGAAATCGAGAGCTAAGAAACTTTTAGAGTTAAACAGGGTAAACCTGAAAACTCTAAACAGGCCTATGTACCGAGCACTGCCGACACGCCGAGTGCCGTCTATGCCTGGAAGATGACGAGAAGGCAGACCACATCCTATGTACCTGTCCCGCTGTGGAGAAGATCCGATTCTCAATATTTGGTAAAGGGCAACTACTGCCAGAGGATCTGGACACATTCTCACCCAATAAAGTTATCAGTTACGTTAAGAGACTGAACTTATTGGGTGAAATATAACTAGGTGTGAGCCACAATCGGCCGCAGTGGAGGGTCCACAGGGACCCACTCACAAGAAACCTAATACCTATAAACCATCTAAATAAAGCTGCAGTGGGTACTGATGATATATCCATCAAGGCGTTTAAATGTTGCAGTGAATATGTGGGTGGCTATTCATCTAGCACATTTAATCAACTTATGTTTACAGAATGGAGCCTTTCTATCCATATTAAAGATAGCATCTATATTGCCTATCTTTATAAAGGGAGATCCGCATGATTCTGAAATTAATAGACCAATATGGATACTATGTGCATTATCAAAAATTGTTAAAAGGATTATTTACAATAGATTAATATCATTTCTAGAATAATCTAAAATATTAGTTAAGAATCGACATGGATTTCGACTAAATAAGTCAGTAGAAAATGCACTATATCAATTTATACAGATTATATATGACGAAATGGATAAGAATCACCATGTAGTAGGTGTTTTTTTCGATTTAAGTAGGGCGTTTAACACCCTCAAAGTAGATTTTGTCATCCACAAGCTGTATAAAATAGGTATAAGAGGCACCTTTTTGAATCTAATCGAATCATACTTAACGTTTCATAAAATTTGTGTAAAAATATGACATAAGGTATCTGAGAAAATGTTGGTCTAGGAGTTCCACAAGGTTCGGTGCTGGGACCACCAATCTTTCTGCTGTTTGTGAACGACTTACCTTCATATATGGAAGATAATAGTATTATACTGTATGCAGATGATGTCTCTCTCAGTATCTCAGCTCCGACTTTTGGGGAACTTCAGACAAAACTACCAAATTCTATACAGAAATTTAAATCATGGTGCAACAAGAACATGCAAATTTTGATTATGGACATAGTGCTTATTTAATTTACAAAGAGAAGGCAAATTGCAAATAGCATTATGATAAACGATGAAAATATGCCTTTTTCCAAATCTGTAAAATTCCTAGGAATATTTGTTGACCATAATCTGTGTTGGAATCTACAAATTGATCATATATGTAAAAAATTAAACTGTGCATTCTTCGCTATTCGACAACTTAAAGAAAACCTTAACGCTCAATCATTACTTAGTGTGTATTATTCTTTAGCATACTCACATGTCATCTCTAATGTCTTAGCCTGGGGCAGTGCCCCTAATATTAATCGCATCTTTATAGTTCAAAAAAGACTTATAAGAATGATATTTAACATAAAGGGCAGGGACTCGTGCAGACCTCACTTTATTAAAAACAAAATTTTAACTAATCACAGTATCTATATCCTAAGTGCAGTAAAATTTGTAAAACAAAACATTTGTCAATTCCAATCAACATCTGACATCCATTCACATCATACTAGATATGGCTACCTACCGAGTACCAACCATCATCATAAAGCTGCCAAGTTTTGTTGCTACTAAATTTTATAATAATTTACCTAATAAAAAAATATATAACAAATATTCATCGATTCTTGAGAGAACTGAAACAATTTTTAATTGACAACGGTTTTTATTCGATAAATGAATTTGTCACTATAATTAAATATTAAATGAATCCTTGTACTATGACTTTTAGATTGTGACTATTTTCCATTATGTGAGTGTATGTGTATGTTTAAGTATATGTATGTGTGTGGTATCGACAATTCATAATATTATTAACAATTTTGAAGTACACGGCTGTGTTAATTATAAGCAGCAAAAAAAATTAGTCCCTCCTAATGAAGTGCAGGTTGAAAGAAATATTATAATCTGTGCAATAGCAACCAACAACCCGATACTTACTACTTCCCAAATTGCTGCTGAAGTAGATTCTATGCGATCAACAGTTAGGTATATTTTAAAGAAAAATGGATACAAATCATACAAGGTTCGGAAAACTCATGAAATTTTTGAGGGGGACAATTTTAGAAGAATTGAATTTTGTGAGCAATTAATGGAAAATGCGAATGAGGATGAAAGTTTTCTTAGGAACATTGTTTTTACCGATGAATCAACTTCTCCATTAATTGGTAAATATAATCCAACTCGTACAGGATATTAGTACCAAGAAAATTTACATAAGTTTTACAAGCTTTGCACTCAGTATCCTCAAAAACTTAATGTTTGGACAGGTATATTAGGTGAACATATTATTGGACCCTTTTTTTTATCGATGGTAACTTAAATGGCCAAAAATATTTGGATCTGCTTAAACAACAAATTGTTCCTAGAATTCAGGAACTAGTAGATGATAGGTTTAATGAAATTTGGTTCCAACAAGATGGTTGCCCTGCCCATAATAATGTCACTGTTCGGCAATATTTGTAGAAAATATTTCCGAATCGACTTATTCCAGTACATGGTAATATCTTGTGGCCAGCCAGGTCACCAGATCTTGCTACTTGTGATTTCTTTTTGTGGGGCTACTTAAAATCAAAAATTTATGGCTGTAAAGAAGATAGGCCCACCAATTTGCAGGAACTTCAATTAAAAATTGAAAATGCCTGTCAAACTGTTACCCCTGTTATGTTATGTTCACCAAGGATTTTATGATCTCTTGGGGCACTGCTCAGCACAACAGGGACGTCTATTTGAGCATTTATTACATCAAAACTTTTTGAGTGTAATAAATGTTTAAAAACATGCATTTTTTTAAGTTTTACAATTAATATTTTGTTTTATTTGAGTTACTTTTTAGTTTCCAAATTACAAAATTTTTCCATAAAATAAATATTTGTATTTTTAAAACTAATTATTTACGCAATTTATTCGATATTGCAGAGAGACGTTCATACGCACCCACTCGCATTTACTACATTACTAAATTAAAACAGACAACTCCAACTCATCGAAGCTTTGTATTTGGCTTCGCATTACATCGTGCAAGCAGTGTTGCTGGATTGTTTCATTTATTATGCAAATATCTTTAATTTTTTTAAAACCCAACTCTTTTTTCGTGTTTTGAAAGGCTACAAAGCAAATTAACTAAAAATAATTAATTCTTTATTTGACATAAGTTTTAAAAATATAAATTTAATTTAATTTTAATCAATTAAAGATTAGATTCTTCAATATTTGGGATCATTACAACTCTGTTACGGCGTAAATAATATTTGTCGACACTGAATATTTATATTGGAATTACGTAAGTGCAAATTGTGCTCAATTTTCCTATGATTGAAGAAGTTTTGTGCTGTCTGTATGTGCTCAATGGGTTTAAAACGGGTTTTAAAGGAGCTATAGGCAAATAAAAAAGATTATTGTTACATGGCCAACAAAAAAACTTACCTAACATACTGAAATGTCCTGAGTTGTGTATACTTGGAAAAACCAATTTTCCAGGTAAACTCAATTTGGGTGCTTCCTTAGCTACCCCACCTATGTGCAATTTTCGAGCTACTAAACCCACAGGATTTTCGGCTGGTCTAGTAGCTACCTACAAAAAAAATTACTAGCTTTTATTTTTTCTGCTGTTTTTACAGCAAAACAAAAGAAAATGTAAAAAACCACGAACTTCTTAATATAATCTGGATCTCCAATTGGTATTGCTCGACCTTGAGAAAATGTCCCTGTATAGGGCGCCGCCACATTGTGGGCAATCTAGTTACATTTCAATTTATTATTGGTAAAAATTAGTGATTTCGCATTGCCGCACTGGGTTTTGATTTGTCAATTGTCATCTCTGGACGATTTGTTTATGCGATGTGCTGTGACGATTTATTAATTATTGTACTTTTTGCCTGACCTCGTCAGTTTTATTAGATTTGTTTCTGTATTCATTAGTTTTTGAGTGGCATTTTGTGGTTGTTGTTTAGTGTAGAACTTCTATGTGCACTTTAAAAATGCATTGTTTGGTTCCTGGTTGCGAGTTCCACCAGAAAAAAAATAAAACGGTGTAACGTTCACTTGTAAATCTAGTAGTATTCAAACACCAATAGGGTTTTCTTAAAAGCTGGATAGTTTTATAATTTTTATATAATAAAACATTTTTTAAATCGAAGTTGTTCTTCTCTTCTCAAATGTGAATTATTTTTTTCTTCAAATGGTGTTTAACTAATTTGTAATACATGACTGCGATAATAACACAACTTATCTGCTAGTTGCCAATAATCAGTAGTAATATCACAATTCGACAGTTTTTCTAAAAACCTGTTGCTTAGCAATAGACACAAGAGCCCGTGGGGCTTAAGTTTATATATATATATATATATATATATATATATATATATATATATATATATATATATATATATATATATATATATATATATATATATATATATATATATATATATATATATATATATATACATACATATATATATATATATATATATATATATATATATATATATATATATATATATATATATATATATATATATATATATATATATATATATATATATATATATAACTTTACTCCTTCAAAACACTCGCGTGGTTGCAAGAAACATTTTAATCCTGCCGATTATGCGGTACCAAAGGAGCCTACTACAGGAAAATCGTAAGTAATAATTATGCACATTCATTGTTTTCATCATGCTCATGCTTATAACCTAACCTAATGACATAAGACACCTCTGATTGGTACAATAATTTTCCTACTCAGCAAGTGCATTACTACTTTCCCTTCTGCCATCATTGTGTTAAATGCTTTTCAGCTAATTTTTATAAAAATCACTAAAAACCTGTATTAAAAAGCCATAATAAACATTAACATTCAGTGACAATAACCCCAACATACCCTACACTAGCGCCTCTCGTGGAGAAATCAAACGGTAGCTCTCATTGTCTCAATTTAAACTAAATAAAGTA
>JANEYF010005773.1:0-42618 GCA_029963845.1 Rhamnusium bicolor
CTATTTTCAACTAATATTGCACACATCATAATATACGCAAAACTGAGAATTTTAACTATATGTATAATTTATAGTTGTACAGGCTACAAACATTATAAGAAAAAATAGGTAGCTTATAAATATAACAAAATTTTATTAGTTTACAACATGTAATTATTGATTTCACTGTGTTCCTTGCCGTATAATAACCAATCAAATTTATGTCATTCCTTTTAATGTTCTTTGCCCTAATGACTTTTAAAATGTCATTATTCTGTTCCAATGAAGGCTACCGCGCTTGAATTCACCACAGAGGCGATAGTGTAAGGTAAGGTACAGAAATTTCAAATGTCCCTGAACGTTAATGTTTATTATGGTTTTAGTTATTTTTATAAAAATTGTGATACTTCTGATGAAACATGGGAGATGAATGTAAGTGATTTAAAAGCAGAGCTAAGAAAAAGTAGTAATTTACTTGCTCAGTAAGGAAATTATTGTACCTCTCAGAGGTGTTTTATGTCATTAAAGTTAGGTTATAATCAAGCATGAGCATGATGGAAAACAATGAATGTCCATGATCATTACTTACGATTTTCTGTATTAGGTTCCTTTCGTAAATCATCAGGATTAAAATGTTTCGTACAAACACGCGAATGTTTCAAATGATTAAAGTTATCCCTGCGAATCGCTACAAACCACTGTTTTAGGCGAGTTTTGTCTCTCGGAAAACATGTCCGCCTTTTGTTTCCGGAACAAAATGGAACGGTACAACACTGAGGCATAATTAACAGAGTTTTTTTTTATTTACTGGTGTATGAAATAATTATAATAAAACCCTATATACTTGTTCCGCACCTAACAATAATATTTGACAACTACCTTACTCGCCAGTGGTGCCACCTGATGAGGCTAAAAACGGTAGCCCTCATTCCCTTGCCCATCATTTTCGATCACTTGAACTATGACCTTCTTATCATTCAAAATTACAAATTAGGAACATTTTAGTACAACGAACATTAGTTAAATCACAAAATGTGGGTAATGAAATATATTTATTACATTAGCCAATGATTGTTGGAGATTTGCAAAATCACCGGTTAAATTGATTAATATTTAATAATTTATCACATTGCTAGCATTGGAGATTTTCATAATAACCGGAGAAATAATATTATTCCTCAAATTAACGAAGTTATTGGGAATTATGCATATTTTCCTGTGAGTATATACAAAACCCAGTTAATCGCATTCGCCATAACATATATACTGGTTTGAAGAATAAAAATACAACACCATGGTTTTGTTGATCAATTTTATTGAAATATTTAAAAAAGTTGTCCCCCAGTATGATATTAAAGTGATTGAAATATCAACATTGCATTTTGAGACGGAACAAAATAAGTTATTTAGTAATGAGTAGGATCATCTCTATTTCAAATTCACTCGGTCACTCTGTTAGGCATGTTATCAATGAGATGATGACTGACTAGAGCTGTCCGAGGTCACCTGGCCGACAGAGCCGTCATATGACTCATATGTTTACATCATATCATAATACTTGAATAAGTACAGTAAATGGAAATAAATTTTAACAATAATGTTACATTTTATAAAAATTTGTATAAAACTCACCCTTTTAGGCAGATTTATGAAGTAGTTTGGTTGTCGTCATCACAAAGTGGGGAAGATCTATAGTATAATAGCATCAGGTATGTTTCTACAGCTGTCTCCGTCAGCGATGTTCGCTTTGGTGAAAAAATATGTTTTGCATTTTGAAAATGACCATTCGACATCTACGGATATAATACAGGCATAAGTAAAACAATCTGTGAACTCACTTAACGAAGTTGTAGATGCACCATCACAAATTTGTCTTAATTTGCTAAAAATCAGGATCTTTCTGTAATACACTCTCGAATTTTTCACTAACGCGATTATTTTTTGCGTCATTTATAGCCTGTAGCTGTGTATTTACGTCGTCCACTATTTGCAGCGATTCCACTAACGACAACGAACTATTTTGCAATTTTTCTATTGCGTCGTGTAGTCCTCTATAATTGTTATTAATAGTTTTTAAATCTGTTTCAAGGGAAACGTCTTGAAAGCTTGTTAGTTTTCCCTAATAGCTGCAGCCTCGTTAGGGTTGAACTGTAGTATCAGCTTTATTTGTTGAAAATATTCATAATAAAACCGCTTTCCCACGTTCTCCAACGTGAAGAATCGGCTCTGGTGGTTCAGGGATACCAGGACACTGTCTGTGAAATGCTCGAAGCCGTTTAGGAGATTGAGAAAAACTTTTTGTATTGCTATTAATGCATCTACCTCTGGAAAACATTTTCGAATCGTTTCTGCACAAGATGTAACGCATGCACTTTACGTAACATGTAAAAACCTACAATTGTCTCTTTGAAAAGAACGGCCTACCATGCACATTGTCGCAGCACCATCAGTCACAAACATCAATACTTGACTTGTTGAAAGTTCAAATTTTTCGAATGTCTCCAACACCCCGTAATTATTTCGCCAGTACACGCAGTTAGTCTTTTACTAGCTAGTAAAAGTGGAAATGTTAGTATAAGAGGGACCAGTACACGTACTATAATATTTAAAATAGAATTTTTTTTACAATCTGTCGTCTCGTCAATACATAACCAGAGCCGTGTATTTTTTAATCCACATTTAATCCTATTTACAATGTCTTCACGAACAGCTGGAATATATCTACGTAACGATGTACGACTTGGTAAGTTCACCTGGGGATTGTATTTATTCCAAAACTTCCGAAATGGTTGTTTATCCAGTATGTGTAGCGGAATATTACAGGCTATTAACATTAACAATAAATCAAACATAAACTGAGTTGTCAAAGGCATGCCATTTTTTTTATTTTGATGTTGCACGGTGTTGATATGACGACGACAATCTGTTTTGTGCCAGCACATTAAGTCTTGATTACAAACTTTACAATTTATTTTACATCCATCATAGAATAAATCCGGAAATTCACCGATAAATTTATTCACTGTGTCCGCGTACGGTCGTTTTTACCCTTTGGCGCGTTTGACATTATGTATAATTTATAGGTACAACCTCACGCATTAACCTTTCAAATAAGACTGCAGCGTAAATCACTTCTAAATCGGCACGTGTGACGCCATCGCAAGACCGTGGCTGTACTCCAGCCACCTCGGACAGCTCTAATGATGACTCTTTGATACGAAACTGAAGATCTCTCAAATTATTCGGGGATGAAGTAAATCTCCTACTCTTCTATCAGTCATATCCTAGGCATATTCGATTGGAGACAGATCGGGTGCCCTGCCGGCCATAGACGCACCATCTTCCCCTAAGAGTGTTATGATCCTGCCGGTAAATTGGATTATTGAGCCCTTGTAGGTAAAGCAGTGCAACGCGTTCTAGCACGTCTGTTATATAATCAGCAGCATTCAGGTTACTCTGAATGAAAACTAAGAGTGACCTACTGCCCTAGCATATCCCACCTTAAATCACCAGACCTTGTGTAAGGACTGTCTGATGTTCAACAGCAAATTCCAAATTTTGTCGTTCACCCCGGGGGCGGCCCACACTCCTACGTCTATCATAGGCCCACAAATATAATCGAAAGCCATAACTGAACACAATTTGGCGCCATTCCTGTCTTCAATTCTGTCGCTCATTACATTATGTCAACCTGAGGACGCGATGACGTGGAGTAAGGAGCAAGCACAAAAACGGTCGGTAGGAATGAAGTCCATAACTTCTACTTCGACGATATACTAACGCCATTGACATCCTCCGCTAAAACCATAGGTGGCGTTCTTCCCGATGCGTGATTGTTTCATGACGTCCGGATCCGCGTTATCGCTCAAGTCGACCTTCTTCAGACCACCTTGATTAACATCTTAATACCATTGCTTCCCACATACCGATTATTGATAAAGGTGTTTAAAACTCAAATGATGACATTAAACTTTCGAATTTGTCAATTTCCAACAAAAAAGTATTGAAATAATTAGTACAAGAATCCAGAAGACGTTGTTTTTTTTTTATTCAAATTTTAATCACTTTTTAGCTACAATAAAACAAAACCTTAGGAAATATCAACAAAATTTCTCAACGATTTCTTGGTATTACGTTTTGTATTCAAACCAGTATATGTATATACCAATGTGGACTGATTAAATTTTGGTGTTATATTGGACCCAAAATTTTTTAATATAATTTGAAATTTTTGGTAAAAATTTCTTTTTTGTTTTAAAAAAAAATAAAACGACACACAAAACCAAATGATGAAAGTTTATAATTAACAATAAGCTTTACTTGGTAACAATGTCTCTAATTTCTTTTTACTCGCTCGTTCAACTTAAAAATATCTGCACTGTGTGTCTAATTTATCTTTACGAATTTGCTTAGGTACAATTCCAGTCTCATCTAACCAGTCTACAGTAGTGGGTAACAAACCATCTCGGTGTGAAACCTTTTGGATTTCTTTCTCAAATTTTAAAACTTTCTCATTTAAATATTGAGTTATGACCTAAAAGTATCATTGGGTCACACTCTCCCTATTAGGATATGGCATAACCAAATTTCACCAGCTGCCAATTATACATCTATACCTGCGCTGTTCAAAGTTTGACATGGATATTGACATTTTTGGGGCATGTTCCCAATTAATAAAACTGAAGTTAAGCTCTTTTTTCTCTAGGACTTGGTTCGTATATTAATACTGTTTTGCAAAAACACAAAGGAACATTAACAACGTCTTCTGATATAATTAATATATCGTCACTATTTATAGTACCAATACTACTATTTGATTAAATGAACTGAAGATAAGTCCTTTCTCATCTATCTATTATAGAAAAAAGTATTGGCATCCTGACAAATTTAACATCCCGATTATGATGGAAAATAGAGGTTTTGTAGTTCATAAACAGCAAATCTTTTAGAATCGACATGCCACCTATATGGCTGTGGTTCTGTGAGAGATATGATTTTTTCGAACACTGCTCAATGTTTATCTTAAACTTTATACTTAAGATCTGGACAAAGACCGGTTCACGTACAATAGCGCCCTAGGTACATTCATTTACGGCGTCTCAATAATAAATCATTTTTTTTGGTAATTTATATAAACATTGTTTATTTTTGACACTCGTTGTTACTCATTAATTATATTATATTATTACAAACTCATGAATAACCATCATAAACAATCATAAAAAAAAATCAAAACTAATGCAAACGCTTGTTTCTTGCATGGGCGTAGCCAAGAGGGGGGCAAGGAGGGGTGGCCACCCTCCCTAGCTTCTGGACAATAATGAATATGTTTCATTAAGATATTGATAGATGGGTCCTATAATGAAACCCAATTAATTACAATGCTAAATAATAAAAAAAAATGGCTGAATTAACATTCACAAATAAACGCTATTGCAATTTTTCAGTGATCCATATACAAAGTACCTACAATAAAATTCTTTATTTAAGTAACAATCCGGTACCTTTAATTTTTTATCGAGGATTGCCGCCAACTAAAAAAAAGGTGGCAGAACAGTTCCTCGTATGGTTTGGGCAAAACCGTATTATCCAATGCTTGCGCTAAGCTACTTGCTCCCCCTCTAAATATACCTTTCATATCTCTATTTTGCCCCACTATTTTATGTTATCATAATTAAAAATTAAGCCAGATATAAATAGTAAAACTGACAAAAATAAAATTAATACATTTTTAAAAAATTAATGAGTTAGGTAGGTACTTTACATGATATAGGTGGACAATGTGCTTGTAGAGTCGTGGAAATGCTGAATAAATTAAAAGTTATTGAAGTTTTTTTCAAAAATAAAGATAGTAAACTAGGTATTAGTTTACTAAAACTATAGTCTTTGCGCATTAGTTTTGGAGATTTTTAAATCTACAGTTTATTAAAAAGAGCACTTTTCGTACTTTGGTTTTAAGATTTTCTTTTAATAACATTGATCAAATTGCTTCACACAATTCATATTTTATGGATAGAGTAGCTAGGGCTGATATTCTATATTGACTCATGGAAGACCGTAGACGGTCCTAAGAATAAACCGACGCGTACAATATAACAATTATCCTATATCTATTGGGTACACTGTACAAGTGTCGCGCTCCCTATATAAACAAAAACGGTATACGCTTTCTTGGCAACTAAATCAAATGTCAATGCCGATATATTGCAGCACGCTAACAAAACAAATATTCTTATATTAAGTAGATATTTTTCAGATAATCTGCTTTTCTATTCTATAAAAAAAAATTCTGAAATCGCTCAAGAATATCTGCTTTCTCGGCACAATTTCAAATCTTAAAATACGATATTCTAGTATTTTAGTCCGTTGCTAAGCAACCATCATAAAACAGTACGAGAAAGTTACTTTTCCGACCTAAGCCTGGAAAGTAACTCCCGTACAAGTTTTTTATATATATTTTAGACAGTAAATAAATACACTCGGACAAACTAATTCACATTAAAAATGCACATTTTAGTAACAAATAGAACATTAAATTTAAAGTCACATTTTCTGCAGTTGTTACTAACTCTGGTGGTGTCCCAAACATCTGGACATCATCACTGTCCATTTTAAATAATTTTTAATATTTTTTTAGCACTTACAAGTATTAAAGCGAAATAAGCACTGAATCTGACTTTTAATATAACACTAAATAAACAGTGATTGTCAAGAAAACGGTTTCATAAGCAATTAGATTGTAATGAAAAAATGTTATGCATTAATAAAAATTTATTAATTTATAATACGATTTCGGAAAAATAGTATGTGTATCTCGTAGTAAAAGCACATTCCCGGACCTCAATTTACATCGTCGTCCGGGAATGTATTGCTTTTACTACTAGATACACAATGTACTATTCTAGTATTCACGGTGAAGAAATGTTCAGATTCATTTCCAAAACATTTTTTCTCTGCCCTCTTGGAAATTTTGAGGGCGACGCCTATGGTTTCTTGAGTTGATATTTGTAAATTTGGTAATGATAGTTTCTATAAACATTTCCCTTTCTCCGCGTTTTTGTCTCGATATTGTGTTTAGCTTGAAAAAGTTAAAAACAACAACAATCCGATGATTGTTGTTGCTAAAGAAAATAAACTGAAATCAAACCAGCGAAATTTTTCGTATGTTTTAATTAATTTGAATTTGTCGCCCCTAGGTCTCGCCGTTACGACGCTATACGCCAATCCACCACTGGATCTGGGAAGTCTAAGTAGTTAGTGAAATCGAGAGCAGACATTTCTCTTGAAAGCACAACAAAAAAATTGTGCTGAATAACAAAATGCGTCAAATAAAAATTGTTCAGGGTGTATAATGTTGAAAGAATTTCATTCAAATTTCTTGCCAAATATAACCATTACCAAGAAAAAGTAATTTTGCGTCTAATCAAAAATTCAATATAAATATAAATGAATTTTTTTTTAATTTTCAAGTTCGGTAATCAAATTCTTTTTTATATTTATTAGTAATGTTCTCGATACTCAAAACAATGAATACTTTTCCACCACTAACTGATAGTGATAAATTACTTTATGAGTGGCTTCCGACTATGTACTCATTATGGTCTCATATAAAATTATTTAATTTTTAGAAATTTTTTGGCAAATTTTGTGGAATAATTGTGCGATATTTTTAAATTTGTTAATCACAAGCTTATTAAATTAAAATATTAATTCATACTAGATAATTTACGCATAATTAATATGATATTAGGAATGGGAACTAGCTATAGTTTATTAATGAAATTATAATTGTTATTTGTAGTTAATCAGAGTTGTTTCGCTTTTTATGATTTATCTATTTCAAAATTACGTATTATCTTTTTTAATATACGCAATTATCTATATGTTTACGACTAATTTCTTTACATTCCATCATCATGAAGCAATAATTTTTTTTTGAGGGACTTCCCTGCCCCACTACCTTTTAAATTCTACATAAAGAGTTCCAGTTTTGTGAAATGTGTAGTGTAGTGAGGTAAAATTAACTTTAAGGTTTATAAAATTATGTTAAAAAACAATTCTTACAATAATTTAAAAAACGTGGGGGAATCGGCCTTAAAATACCAAGAAGTGAAAACTGTTGGAGAAACGCATATTAAAAATGATATGAAAGAACATTGTAGGGAGCTAAACGTAAGGGAACATTCACAACATTATTTACCAGAAATCAATAATTTAATTTTGCTTCAAAGTATTTTTATCGAACAACAACAACGATTAATTGATATACTATCAGGTAAGAAAATCATGAATTTAAAATATTTATAGTGACTATTAATTATTAATACCTGCCAACAAAAGTTCCCTACCAGAAACATAATATATATTTTTTTATATTACGCAATTTTCTTGGTTTATATTATAATTATTAAATAAAATATTTTGTTTATTGAAAATATTTATTCGAATTGCATGTCGCATATATGATTTGCCTTAGGCAATTGCATTACGAGATTAAAAGGAAGAAAAAGTTGTGAACCATTTTCATCGGGAGTATTAAAAACACTTTAGAACGACAATTATAATTAAATGTCCACTTTCTGTTCTGTTTATCCAAATTTTATAAACATTATTATATTATTTTACGTTAAAACTTAGCAATTTTAATTCAGGCGGCGCGGCGTTTTCAACAGATGCCTACCTAACCAACATAGATCTGAAAATTTATTCTGTTTATGATAAACCAAAAACGAAAATTATTATCTCATTTTAATTCATATGCAGAAGTTAAAAAAGGAAGTTTCAGACACAACTAATGTATTTATTTTTTTATTTACTCGAAATAAAAAATTTAGTGGTTTTCATTTACTAAATAATTATGCGTTTTATGTAAAATGAGATAATCGTTTTTATTGTTTTTTGTTACTATCAATTAACACTGACATAGTTTTCCACGAAACACCAAAACACCTTATACTGCACTCGACGTATTTCGTCAACCAAGTTGGCATCATTTGAAGATGATTAAAACTAACTTGATATCAATTGAAAAAGTTGGCCCTCTGATGAAAACACCACCTTAATATGTTTGCTGGCACCTTTTTTTATGTTATATATTATAATATCGCGTTTATAAAATCAGCGACGAATTTACCGATACGCTTTAAGCGAGGGTACCAGAGTAAAAGGGGTTTCTACTCTCACTGAAAGTAATTTCAATAAAAAAAGAATATATAATATACTCACATTATTCTGGATTCTCAATTTCATTTTTCATATCAATGAAAAAAATAATTAGTAACTTAATTACTTAATAACTGAAGCAGCAGTACACGTAGTTGCGGATCCGCGTTGTGCAATCAGTATCATAGGGATATTTCCAAATATTAGGACAAAAAGGAAGAATGTTGTTAAATTTTTTTTGATAGTAAGCTAAGGTGTTATTCTTAATTGCACTGTGATTTCGTTTCTCTTATTTCTTAATGGGCCTAGTCGGGAAAAAGCTTCGGATAGCTGTGTTACTCTCTAGAAAGTTTTTATACATGCGCCGCTAAATAATTTTGCTCTTGACTATACCTTCACTGGACGTTTTATTCACCGACTTCATTGAGGTGCGATTCCCGATAGAGGTAACACTTCCTTGCTCCATTTGTAGTGACAAAGATACTTATTTAGAAAATTAATTTTAACCAAATAGTACGGAATAAAAGTTTGAAACTTGCTGAGCATAATTATGAAGATTCATTCTAGAAGACATGTATGAATTTTACCTCGAATTTTACCGATTGATATCATAATTCAGGAGTTAATCACGTTCAAATTTCACTTATATTTACAGTATAAATTTTTCCCTACATAAAGTGAAAATTAATTAAAATAGATATATATGTACCCTCTAGTATACTTTCAACTACTGATCCTCCAAATTTGGTGTAATTTGACTAAACCGTATGGAAGAAATAAATTTTGAAAAATTACCTTACAAACACTGGTTCGATTAGCCCTATTAAATACCCCCATAAGAATTCCAGAAATCTATTTTGTTTATCATTTGTTTTGCTACGTTACCTTTATTTATTTTCACTGTTAATAAAATCTACATAATAAACGAGAATTTTCGTTTACTTACCTATATAATTTGCATCTCACAAAAATGTCATTAAAGAAATTAAGGGGCAGCGAGATACATGGCTCTAAAAATCCTAGATCCACCATTGCCCCCTAGTATCCTCGGAATGGAAAGACATCTGTGATAAAAAGAGGATGAAATCATATCGAAAATAGTGCCTTTTTATGATAAGCACATTGTCATCACCTCAAATCGAGCATAGAGGTCGAGTGATTTTGAAGGTATTTTTAAGGTATTTTACATAAATTTTGAAATTCGGATAACTAATCACAAAGTTATGTGTTACTTATAAGCAGAATCACTGCTTTTTCTCACTAACTCCCGTAAATATTTTCTACAAATGGGATGGTCAGGGTAAAGCTCGTAAATTGATGAACAGCCTCATGAGAATTATTACAGCATTCGAAAAAAATAGAATTGCATTCACTCTTTCTTCCAACCCGTGCATCGTGAATTTATCGCAAATTGATATTTTACCGAACAGCTGAACAACTGAAAACAAATTATCTTCTCTTTTCAAATGCTTGAGATTTTTAGACTAGGAGCCCATAACATAAAAAATAAATGATAGCAAAATGGATAATTTTTGGCAAAAAAATATTGCCTGTCAAAACAGTCAGTTCTGTAACCCCCAACAAGTTGTTAAATTTTTTAAGAATTGAGACCCAATTAAGTCATTGCAAAATAGCAGGCAATTTGATTTTTTACTAAGAAATGAATTATGGATCACCGATATATAATTCCCTTATGCCTTTCCAGTCATTTTTTAAATAACGGATAATAAACTGATGAATTTATGAGTGTCCCATTGAGAAACATATTATTTTTTTGACGCCTCCATTAGTCCTTTGTTTTCTTGAGGTTAAGCAAATTTAAAAAAAGTTAAGCAACTAAATGATAGCAAAATGTCTACCATTCAGGCAAATGAAAATATATGAACCCATGATGACTAAAAAGATATTTGCCTGATGAATTAAGCAATCCTTTTAGCCCGAAGAGAGTGTCAGGCAAAAATTGTCCATAAATTTTTTATAAATAGTGTAATAAGACGTGTTACTATTGTGTGCGTGTCTGTGTTTTCGAGTGTGCGCATGTATATGTACAGGTTGTTAAGCGGATGGTTTGCCAAACAGAAAGGGTGGATAGATGAGACCATTTGGAACATATTTAGCCCCAATGACCTTTATACAAAATCTCACGGTTTTCGAGATATTAATTTTTTTTGTTATTTTTGAAAATTTCCCAAAATTCAACCTTTTAGCTGTTATAACTAATTTTTTTATTGTTTTAACAGCTAAAAATAATTTTTATCTGCATCTTTAATGTACCTCTGTTTCAATAAAATCGATAATTAATGTTGATAAGGAAGAAAATAGTTATGACCTAACAAAGCCCCGACAATGGGTAGACATTTTTTTAAAATTCAACTTTGCATTTCATTTAAAAAAGTAAAAGCGATAAAGGGGTTCAAATGCTTTTAAAAACCTTCTCTAGTTTATGCTATTTCCAATCATATGCTATACAAATTTTTAAATAACTTAAGAAAATCGGTGATGCTTGTAATACTTGTATGGTTTTAAATCTTTGAATTGTTATAAACAAATGAATAACTAAAGGAGGCGTCAGGCAAAATTTTGTTCGATAATAAAATATTAAAATACTATGATACATATACATATTGCTATTATTCATTTGCCTCGTTTTATTTATATGACTGACAAGCTATACAGGCCAAGAGAACTGACTTCAAGTAAAAAAAATATCTTTTTCCCGAGTTGATGGTAATACAAAAAGACAATTTAATATGACAATTATGCATTTTGGCATATTGTCATAGGTCTATTTGTAGGAACATAGAATTTTTTTTACGAATTTTCAGAAACAAAAAACTCCAACTAAAAAATTGTCAGAAGGTAACGAATTCACCCAGTGGTCTAGTCAGATGAATTTGTGGTTCCTTGTGTAGAATGTGAGTGACGATATCAATTTACTGTCACAGGGAACCCTATACAACAAGGAATCCAAGATGTCTATATAAGAAGATCAAGATCAGATTAATAAAATGCTGTTTAAACTTTAAGAAATATTCTAATATATCTCGAATCCATATACTGTGGATTTTCATTTATTGAAGATTGAATATTTTAAATACCCCTCTTCTATAATGTATTCTTCTAACCAACGTATGAAATCGGTACAAACTCTAACAAGCATTTCCTCCGGAATGGCGCGTATTTTTTTTTGTATTCGAATTTCAAATCACTCATGGTTCTTGAGTCTATTTACATATACTTTGCTCTTCAAAAATCCCCATATAATAAATCGTCACCGTCAGATCGCGTGACTTGGCCGGCCAGAGCAGATCTGCATTGTGACTGATGAATTTGTTCTGGAACATATCCCGCAGAAGATCCATGCTTCTACTCGATGTGTGACTAGTAGCCCCATGTGTCAAGCATATTATATCTACAACGTATTGACGTCACTGTAACGGTTTGTAAATTTTCTTCAAAGAAATATGGTCCTATTATTCTTGATGCTGATACAGCGCACCACAGGATGACTTTGGGAGAGTGTAGTGGTTTATCATGAGTCTCTCGAGGATTCTCAGTAGTCCCAAAATGGAAATTTTGTCTATTGTGGAAACCACTTAAGTGGAAATGAGCCTCGTCTCTCATATAGAGGTAGTTCAAAATGTCTGGGTCCACGGCTTGCAAATTTAAGAACTCTCTACAAAATTGCCTTATCAATTACACTTAGTTCCTGGACAACGGCAATTTTGTAAGGTTGGAACTTCATTTGCCGCAGTATCTTGTGAACACTTGACTTTGACTTGGTTAGAATAGCTGCATGTTGTCGACTCGTTCTTTTCGAAATTTGCAGTATCGAATTTCTTATCCGCAATTTTCGGGGTTGTTAGCTGTTCGTGGTCCTTCTGTCCGTTTCCCATCACAAACCTTACCATGTGTATATCATTTTCTAACCCATAATTTAATAATATTCCGCAAAGGAAGAATGCGAGCACTGAAAGTCTGACGGAAAGAGCGTTGGGTCGAAATCACAGAATCAGTTTTTACGAATTGGTCATCACAAAAAAAACACGCTGTTGATTGGTCTAATTATTCATTTTAGATTAATTACTGTATTCGCATCTACGTGTTAGTAATACATTTCATTTTAAACTCGTAACTTCATCATTATTCATCCGAGTTTCAAAATAATTGTAACGTTTGTGAAATTGTAACTCGATTTTGGTGAATTTATTGCTGAATAGTTTGTCATGGCGACGGGATAATAAGAATGAATGTTTTGGTTTTGAGAGAAATTTTTTGACATGTATAGAAAAAAAATGGATGAATAATTTCACAAGCGAATGGTATAAAAAGGGAGACAAGTTATTTGGATTTCTTTTGTAAGAAGGTGAACGGAATTTTGTTTAACTTGGCTTACGGTGGTAACTGGAATTAGTGCTTCGAATTTTGCTTTCTGTTTTGTGCTTCCAAATGTCTCAAATCAGAGGCAAGAGATCAGGAATCTGGTAAGGACTTAAATATTGGAGGTCAGTTGTCGTTTCACCAGGCGTGGAGGTCGCCTGCAGTTTGGATACGTTTGTCGACCGGACGAGTAGGGGACACAAAGCCACGTTTGAAAGTGCGGAGCAAAAAAGGTACTTTCGATAATTTATTAAAGATAGGGGTGAATATTGCTGAACGGGATTCGCACGGAATCGAATGATGTTATCTTTGTTTGTAGTTTATAAGGATATACTTGTTTATGTAAAAGTCAGAAAACAATAATTAGCAAACAATTTTGAGCGTTATTATATTTCCATTTCATACCATGTTCTAATTTAAATAGTTCTGAGGATGTGTCAAAATACACGAAACGTCGACTAATTGAAACTTTGGTTTTTTCTTTCCGCCGACCTCACCCCCACTAATTTAAAAAAATATGTTTATGCAAAAACGATTGTAATTTACTTAAACAAGAACATAAATAATATAAAGTTAATGACTAAAATTTGCACAACAAAAATGTGGTTAACAATTTTTTTCTTTGTTCATAGTTACTGAAAAATTATTGTAAATATATAATCAGTTATAAAATGCAGAAATTTTATCTCAGCCAAAGAAAATATTAGTTTCCTGTTCAAATATATCATTTTGATAGGTTTACTATATAGTTGGTATCTTTTCACATTTTTTAAAACAGTTTTAAAAAAAGATCTTGGGTTATGCGTGATTAAACTGTTAAAATATTATCAGCAGTGTAATAAAATAAACTGATGTGCTTTTAACTGCAAAAATTATGTTCAACCTGATAATTTAATTACTTTATATGTATACCATCTCATAAAAGTTATTTTTTCTTTGCTACGTGTGAAATGCATGTTTATTTTATTTTTTAAATTATATTTGTTTTATGAATTAGTTCAATAAATCAATTTTTGTATACAATCGCATGAGTGTTTTGAAGTATTTTAAATATATGAGAAACGTTATATCAGTATTATTTGTTATACCCGCTTAATATGAGGACAAATCGAAGAAAAATATTGATTCACAAGCTGCAAAAAATTCTGTTTAGACCATCTTATCTAGTGTAATTCGAGCCAAAATTGCCCTATGTCCCTTAGGCAAACACATTGCAATTATTATTATTATATAACAAATATACTACTACTTTGCTTATTTGTAATACCAGAATTATTGTCCTTACCAAAAAAGGTCTTTAATGCAGCTTAGAAGATGAAGAAAAATAAGTTTCTATTAGAAAAGATAACCATAGTTTTGTTTCATATCTCAATTTGATGTGGTTGTTCCATTCATATCTGGTGTTGCATGTGTCTTTGGTTATTTTTTAATTATTCTTATAAACATCTCTGTAAACCAAAATGCTGCTAAATTTCTTCTCCTGGACAATGATGGACTGAGTTGCTGAGAATCCGGATATAACCCGAGAGGCTGTTAATTCCAAAAAACCTGAAAGTCATAGTTTTATTAATAATTATTGCATCCACTGTATACCTGAGCACACATTGTAAGGGTGTTCGTATATCATATTCCTATTCCCTAAAGAGGTCTATAGGCTTGTTTTTAGAAACAGTATAGAAATTAAATATTATAATGAAATCAGTGAGGAAAAAGACGAAAAAGAAAATAATTCAAAGAAGGTGATAATAAACCGGACAATATGAAGTGTGGTACTTGTATTATGTGCTGTTTTTAAGATTTTAGAGAAATTTAATCTACAGTAGTTAGTTCTGCATCTTTTTAATAAGAATTTGGTACATGCAGTATTTATACATAAAATATACCTTGTTTCTTGCTAGCATTTTGCTTATCCTTTTTTGCTGGATGCTGTCTTTTGTCAGAAAAAATCAATCTGATGTCTATAACAAAAATTTAAGCTGCTGATTTTGAGAAAACAAAACATAGACATTTTATTTCAAAAAGTAAACATTCCACCAATTTTTGTAAGTGATATAAGAGCAAAAGACAAAAAAACTATTTTTCGTCAAACAAGAGTTAAGTTTTCCTTACGCCAAGTTAATATATATATACATATATATATATATATTTTTATTATATATATTATATATATATATATATATATATATATATATATATATATATATATATATATATATATATATATATATATATATATATATATATATATATATATATATATATATATATATATATATATATATATATATATATATATATATATATATATATATATATATATATATATATATATATATATATATATATACAGGATGTCCCAACTAAAAGTAGGCACCCTGAATAACTTTGGAAATAATTTCTTTTTCAAAAATTGGTGAAACACGTCGGTCTTGTTTTCAAGAGGGACATAATTTAATGTAATACTTGTATACCTATCATCATCCCTCTACCCTACGCGGCCACCCCCTCAAAATATTCAAATGGCAAAGGGGGTCGAATGATACATCTTTTGAAAGGTCTTTCAATTCTCAACATAACTGTGTATTTTTTTAAACTTTTATCGATTCGTTCCTGAGAAACTAAACGGACAAGAAAAGTGTTTTTTGTCGAAAAAACTAGTGTTGATTTGAGAGTACTAAAAAATGTAGTTTTTTTTTATATTTTTTTATAAATTCCAATACCCACTGTCGTGTATTTTAGATTTTTTAACGATTTCGAGTGTGTGTAATCATCAAAAATAAAATTATTTTCCTTAAGAACGAATCGATAAAAGTTAAAGAAAAATACAGTTATTGTAGGGAATTTCAAAAAATGTATCACTCGACCCCCCCTTGCCATTTGAATTTTTCGAGCGGGTGGCCGTGTAGGGTAGAGGGATGATGATAGGTGTACAAGTATTACATTAAAATATGTCCCCCTTGGAAGCAAGGTTAACACATTTCACCAATTTTTCAAAAAAAATTTTATCTCCAAAGTTATTCAGGGACTTTTGGTTGGGTATATATATATATATATATATATATATATATATATATATATATATATATATATATATATATATATATATATATATATATATATAGTTTGAAAGAAAAAAAATCCTTTTTAACTAAACCAGCCAGCCATTTAAAAAAAATACAACTTTATACCATAACTCGAAATTGCAACTTTTTTTTATTTTCTCGACGCCACTATTATACAGAAAAAAGTGCCTCAAGAATGTAAAAGTTGTTTTTTTCATAACTTTACAACCAACCGAAAGTCGAAAAAATCGAACTTTTGTTTATAACTCGAAAACAAAAACGATAGCAAATTTTTTTTTCGCCAGCGAATTTGTCTCAAAGAAAGAGATAGAGAATGTGTCTTCTATTTTCTAGTATCTCATACAGTTACCGAGTTACCCTATACAAATATCTATATTTGCCCAAACTTTACTTAATACTAAGAAGAATTGTATTACATGGTATATAATTGAAACAAAATAATGATGTCATAAACAAGATTAATTTGTTTCGTCTAATCTTCACTCTATTCACAAATTATATGCTTTTTGTTCTATGCTTTAATAACATTGTTTCGTTTGAAACAAATCATCGTAACGAGTTTCGTATTTAATCTCTAAATATATTTATATGAGACCATGCGCCACGCATGGATCGTGTTATATTAATTGTGTGATACACCTGATATTATTAATTGACTACAGTGATTATATTTGAGCTCTAATTATTATGATATCCTTACTAGTTATCGGACAATCAACTCTTAAAATAGCTAATTATTATATATCTAGTATAATTGTCACTAGAATTATGTTTAAACGTAACAACAAAATTGTTAAATACAGTGACGGACTGGCATGGGTGGCGAGTTATCCAGGCCCTTATTTGCGAAGGACCAAAACCCGGGGACCTACGTTCTACCTTAAAAAAATAAATAATACAACATATACATAACTATTATGGAAATGGTTCCAAAACACAATACAGTGTGTTGAAATTATCTATTTAACGGGAGTCCTCAACTCAGTTCTTCATGTACTAAATACATGGACGCCTTTGATGTAATTCCCTGTGACAGAAAAACTGAATTTTGATAGTCACAATTAGATGTATGTAGTAGCAACTAGCGAGACGAAGTGAACTGCACCACATGCAAACATTTTCCACCCATGAGGCGTGGTGTGTTTAACTGTATTTTAAGAATGCATTAGCATAAACGGAGATTTAATTTAAGTACAGGGTAGGCAAATGTCAATGTTTGTAAAGGGTAACTGGGTAACTGTAAGAGATACAAAAAAATGGAAGACATATTGTCAGTCTCTATTTTTGACACAAATTCACTGGCGAAAACAAAAATTTGCTATCGTCTTTTGTTTTCGAGTTATGGACAAAAGTTCGATTTTTCAAGTTTTAGACACATGTCAATATCTTGGTTGTCTGTAAAGTTATGAAAAAAATAACGTTTATATTCTACAGGCACTTTTTTTCTATATAACACAGTGGCGTCGAGAAAATTAAAAAAAAAACGTGCAATTTCGAGTTAGAATTTTTTCTCTTTCAAATGATATATGTTATATGGGGTCGCTTTTGATGTGTAATAGCGAAAATAATCTTTTAGTAGATTACTTTCTGCGTTTTTATATTTATTCCAAGTAGGCGTGTGTCATCTATGACAGTGTTTCCGATTGTCAGCAAATTTTACATTTTTAATTTTGTTTTTTTTAAATAACCCCATTTAAATTTAAAAGTGAAGATGTCTTACGAGAATTACTAGAAATATGATATGCTAGAATGCTTTATTCAAAGTAATAACAATTGTCATATTGCATCCAAATTATATTTCAATCGCTATCCTGAAAGAAGACAACCTAATAAAGCTATTTTTAAGAGGTTAAAAGAAAATCTCATTAATTGTGGGTCCTTCAACAAGCCAAGACCAAAAAATTACAACACTGAAGATGCTGAAGTAACTTCTGTAACTGTAATTGGAATGGCGGTTGCAATTCCTTCAATTTCAAGTCGTTAAATTGAAGCTGAATCTGGGATTTCAAGACGTCGAGCTTTAGGTATTTTGAAGACACACAAATTCAGGCCTTATACAATAAGGAAACATCACCTGCAACCAACTGATCTTCAGCGACGATTGGAGTTTTGCATACGGTATCGTCAAAAAAGTCAACAAGATCCATTCTTCTCTAGAAATGTAGTTTGGACAGATGAAGCCTACATCAGTAGTGCAGCAACTTTCAACAGGCATAACAAGCACTATTGGTCTGATGTGAATATGATCTCAGGGACGCTTTGGTTTTAGTGTTTGGTGTGCTCTACATGGCAATCATGTTTTAACATATCACAAATATCAAGAAAATCTTAATGACCAACGGTACTGAGGAATTTTAAACCAGAAAATTATTAAGGAATTTATGGACAACCTACCCTTAATTGAGGCAAGAAATCAGTTCTTCCAACAAGATGGTACACCACCTCATAATATCAGGACCGTTTCAGAATTATTAAATACCAATTTTGGAAATAAGTGGATAGGATGTAACGGACCAGTGAGGTGGCCACCACGATCACCTGGCTTAACGCCACTGGATTTATTCTTTTGGAGCCACATTAAAGACAAATTGTACAAGAGATGCAGTACCGACATAAATGAACTCAGACAAAATTTTATAGACTTGGATTACATTTCAGATCTTCATATTTATAATGCTGTTCAGAGTGTTATGAAGAGGTGTAATTTATATATCGAACATAACGGACATCAGTTTGAACATTTATTTTAATTTGAATTTTTATTTTGTAATTGTGATGTGTTATAAAATTAGATATAAATATCTGATTTTTGGTCTTGGCTTGTTGAAGGACCCACAATTAATGAGATTTTCTTTTAACCTCTTAAAAATAGCTTTATTAGGTTGTCTTCTTTCTGGATAGCGATTGAAATATATTTCGGATGCAATATCACAATTGTTATTACTTTGAATAAAGCATTCTAGCATATCATATTTCTCGTAATTTTCGTATGACATCTTCACTTTTACGATTAAATGGGGTATAATTATGATGAAAACAAAATTATTAATGTGCAATTTACTGACAAAGGAAAGAAATTTGGAATAATTTAATAACGCTTTTTTATTTTTTACATCCATAGACGTAGAAGTTTTAAAAAATGCCAGTGGTCATATTTTTAGTTCAAATTTTTCGTCATTATTTCAGATTCCATCTAACGTAAATCACTACCAAATTTGGAATAAATATATTAAAAAATGCAAAAGTTATGTGACAAAAACATTTATCAAACAAAAAATTGCAATGCCCTGTATTTCAGAAATTAAGCGTTTATGAAAAAACATTCATGGCACAAATAACATTTATTTTTCTAAAATCTATCAACTATTCAGTTTTTTGTATTTACACCCTGTATAATAAGTTGCAAATCTGTTCTTGGGACTGACATTTATTAAATTACAATTTTCGCAAATATGGTGCCTTCAAATATAAGTTTATGAAATTTTAAAATATAAAATATTAATAATTATAATATTACCTTTCACATATTTAACCACAACATTCTATTGAATTGCATTAAAATACTTCTAAAATAAAACTTGTAAATATAATATAATGTGTGTATGTAAATTACAATTAACTTATTGAAATTTTTTATTTTTACAGCTAAGCTGGCAAGATTTGAAAAAACCGAATCAGAGGAACAAGAATTAAACAAGCTTAATAAACATAAGAAATTTATAAAAATAATTGTATCGATCTCATTCGCCTTATTAGTTTTCGTTGGAATTACTATCGTAGTAATACATTATTCTAATAAATTCGAAGAAGAAGCAGAATATATTCCAACAGAACCTGGAGATGGTAATAACAATCATCTAGGAAGTCATCAAATATTTGATAGAACAAAATGGAATGGCAGACCTCCGCTGAATTATACAAACATCACATCTCCAGTTCCACTGGTTATAATAAAGCACACTGGAGGAGGGCCTTGTTTTACATTTCTGGTATGTGCAGGAAAACTCCAAACTATTCAGAGTCAATGTGTTTCTAATGGTGCACCAGATATTTATTATAATTTTTTAATCGGTGGAGATGGAAATATATATGTTGGGAGAGGTTGGGATGTACAACCCCAGCAGAGGCATGATATAATTGATATAGTGTTTATGGGAAGTTTTGCCTTTGATGAGCTAACACCAATCATGATTGAGGCAGCGCAACTATTAATCACTGATGGAGCCAAAAAGAATAAGCTAACTAAAGATTACAAAGTCGTGAGTCATAATCAGACTACAGCGACAGAAAGTCCTGGAACAAATGTATTTAAAGAAGTGAAAACATGGCCACATTATGATTCTGGATTGTATTTTACTGACAAAGTGGTAAGGTGTTTACATATTTACATATGATAATAAGAATATTAACTTTGATTACCAAAATTGTTAAAAAAAAAAAATTGTATAAAATATAAAACACTATAGGTATTTATTATTATTATCATGATAGGTTTGAAAGAATGCTTTTGTAATACCCATTAATTATTTCATTATTTTTTTTCTAAAAACAGAATTATTTTATTTAAAAAATATAAATCACTGAAATTTTTGATATAAAGAATTATTTATAGTAAATACTGAAGAAAATTAGAACCTTTGATGTGATACTAATACAGAAGCAGTTTCCACAAACACCAAAACACTTACACGGCAGTGCACTCAATTGTGTTACATTAACTAGAAATGACTAAAAGTTTAGTTTTTAATTGCAGATGATGCCAACTTGGCTATCGATATTTGCGTAATTAAGAGTATACAATGTTTTGGTATTTGGGAAAACGTCTTAGGTGTTGATACGGTAAATATGTAGAAAAATCAAAATATCCATAAATTTATTAAATACATATGGATCTAATAAATTATTTACAATGCAATATATAGATATACGGTATGTGTACTGAACTATTAGACATGGGTCTCTTAAATGACAACATTGTAATGTAAACCAGAGACAGACAAGCTATTGCTGGTAAGCGTTAGCGTTAGCAGATCAAGGTATTCATTTTCCATCTAGCTGTCGTGCGGTCAACAGTGCACACTGTGCACGATACGATACAAAATTTTAGTCTTCTTTCAATATACTATGTCTAATACTTTAATACACATAGTGTGTATGTGTATATATGTATATATGTATAATATATATATTACATTATAGGGTGGTGCAAAATAAGTTGAATAGTTGACCTGTAACATTTAAACGAAATATGATAAACGAATGATCTCAACTGAAAATGAAAGATTTATTCTTAATTTTTTTTTACATCATATGTGAAAAATCATTTTGGCCAAATGGCACCCGCTTCTGGTTCGCAAGCTCACTGCGATTTCCAAGAGTTTCAGGAAGTGGTTATCTCGTATCTGATGTTCTCTTTTAGGGCCACTATACGAATAGTTTGAGGGTTATTGGCACTTTATCCTAAAATATCCCCAATGAAAAAGTCTGGGGTGGGCAAATCGATATGATGCAATTAGGAAAATGCTACCTTAGGAGGTCCATTGTGGCTCGAGCTATGTGAGCTGCAGCGCTGTCCTCTTAAGGTAACTGTTCATGTTCACTAATCAATTTTCTTGAACTTTGGAGATATTTCAAGGATGAAATATATGCCAATAACCCTCAAACCATTGAGGCCTTAAAAGAGAACATCACGCACGAGATAACAACAATATCTCCTAAAACCAGTGGCGGCTGGTGAAATTTAGGCTGTCATATCTTAGTATTGGAGCATGGGACCCAAGCGATACTTTAAGGCGTAACTATCAATACTAAAAGAAGAAGTTTTGCAGGAAAAAATTGCAATTGAAATTTGCGAAAACAGTTGGAAAGATTGTGAGCCTCCAAGGTTATTTTTTAAACGATTTGTAAAATATTTTCCAAACATTTTTTTCTAGAATCAGGTGGAAAATATAACGACAGATTTCAAATTTCATCAAAAAAATTGGTTTTCTATAAAGTTACACCGTTTTGAAATTTTATTTTAGATTCATTTTTCACTGTGCATATTTCAAAAAGGTGCAACTTTGTAAAAAATCAATATTTTTTTATGAAATTTTAAATCTGTCGTTATATTTTCCACCTGATTTTGGAAAAAATGTTTTAGACATTACGAAAAAATAACCTTGGAGGTTATTCCAACTTTTTTTTGCAAATTTCAATCGCAATTTTTTTTCTGCAAAACTTTATTTAGTCTTGCTAGTTACGCCTTAAAGTATCGCTTGAGTCCCATGCTCCAATAATAAGATACGATATAGCCTAAATTTCACCAGCCGCCACTGCCTGAAACCCTAAGAGATGTCTTGGAAAATGCAGTGAGAAGAGCACATGTTTGCGAGCAAGAAGCGAGTGGTCATTTGGCCGATATGATTATTCACATATGATGAAAAAAATCCAAGCTTACATTTGCCGTTTAGATCGTTCATATTTAGTGTAAAAGTTAAAGGTCAAACAAATTGTTCAGTTTATTTTGCGCCACCTTGTGTAATCGATTGAAAACAAATGTTAATCGTATCAGTGTATATTATGCCAATTTTAACAAAAAAAATTTTCAATTTCTGCAAAAAGAAAAGTTTTCCTGGTCAATTATTGCAAAAGGTATATTTGTATCAGGTACTCGTATATAAAATCGTAATATTCATATTCGTACTTAATGAACATTTTAGATAAAGAAAAATCTTGCTACAAAAATCGGTCAAATGATAACAAACGTATTTGCCGTTCTTCAAAATTTCGAAAATAGTCGTAATGTGTTTGAGGTTGGAATAAAGAATAATTTTAATTCGAACGACAGGAAAATATATTTAGTAAACAGGATTTGTTGCGGATTCTGTAGCATGATTTATCATCTAAAACGGGTTAATTTTTTTTTTTTTAATTATAGAGATAATTTTCTTTCTATTTGTTACTATTCTTCAACTGGAATATGACTTCGAAAATATCTTAAATAATATGACAACCTACTTTTTTATTACGAGTCGTTTTACACTTGGCAATGCAATATAGTTGCTCAAGAGAAATTGCCTAAAAGTATTGCAGATTGCAAATCCTTTTTATACAAAGACCGACAAAATTCATTTTCCAATTTTAACTTGAAATAAAAATTTATTGGAGAGGGTTATAGAAGTGGGGAAAAACTGTAATATTATAGAAGGATGAGAGTATTTTTTAAGAGTTGTTTGTAATATGTGACGTCCTTCCTCTCCTCGACATATTTCTAATCTGTGCATAAAACTATGCCATAACTGCCTATGAGAAGGAATCATATCTTGTAAGGCTCTCTTCGGGTATATCTCTCGGTTTTCTTCTGTACACTTTGCTTCTAAGAAAAATTCACATGGTGAGGTGAGGTCAGGAGACCTGGCAGGTTAATTTATGTTCCCACTGCGTGAAATAAAGCGGAGAGGAAACATTTTCTTGCAAATCTGCAACTTATTCTTGCGGTGTGACTAGTATCACCGTCCAGTTGAAACCAAAATTGAAATCCTTCATTTTGAATTTGGAACACAAAAAACATCCGTAGCATTTCATTGTATCCCCTAGATGTAACAGTTGCTACACGTTCGTTTTTTTCGGACACGTACGGTTCAACTATCCGAGAAAAAGAAACAGCACACTAAACTTCAACTGTCTGTGAATGTACAGGTCTCTGGTGTATTTCTTTGAAATTTGTTGTGGCTCAATATTAGAAATTTTGTTTATTAAAAATAATCTTCATTAAACATAAAGAGATGATTTTCAATAGTGGGATCTTCATTTTAAGCTGCTACTTGTCATGCTTGCTCAACTTTTGGACCGATGTAATATTATATGGGTGAAATTTTATTTTGTGAAATATTCTTCTTACACTTCTATCAGAATACTTCAAGGCTTGTGCATGTTGATTGATTGGTCTTTTCGGACTAACCAATATTGCTTGTTGCAAAAGAATTTCATTTTCGGGAATATAGCATAGCTACCGGCTAGTATTTTACAATAGATCCTCTTGTCCGCCAATTTACAACTAAAGATATGATTGCTGGTTGGGAAGAAACATTTCTACATTACAATAATTTGAACGTTGAACTTCAATAATACTATTATTTTTTGCAAATTCATCCATTGTTGTGTTGGCAACTGATACATTTGGACAATTGTAAACAATTAAAGTAAAACTACAAGGCATTGTTAGTAAAATGATATAGGTTGCATAAAGGATATATGAAATTGTAAAGTGAATTCTGCCGGTCTCTGCACTTATACAAGTGATGGGTGAGATAATGACGTAATAGAAAAAAGAAAATTAATTTAATACATTTGCTCGAAGAATCTAAAGCGGCAAGGGACAAACAAGTTATGAGAACTTCCTTAGGATAAATGAAGAAACATTTAAAGAACTTTCATACAAAACTATAAACAAAAAATATTCTTTATCTTTATATAATAGAAAAACATTATTTATTCACTTACTTCCTTTACATAACATTTCACAAAACATACATCAAGAGTCTGCCAAGTTTGACGGTAACCTATTGGAAGTATTGACGATATCTGAAAATGCCTTAAGCACTGCACTGAAATTAAAACCTATTCTATTTCGTTTGATACAAATGCACCATTGCACCAGATGAGTAAAAATCAGACATCTGATTTCAAATGATTTCCCGTTGGCGCAACAATATTGCCAATTATGAAGCGGCTTTGGGTTGCTTTGAAAAATACGTATAAAAATATATACAAAATTTCGTACTTAACTGTTGTTTTTTGTTTTAGCTTGCAAAGGACGAAACATCATTAAACTGATGAATGTAATAATTAATAATAAAAAAAACTTCTATAAGAAAGGATATGAAAGGAATATTATTTTATTCTATGAATTTCGTGAAGTGCCATCATTATTTGTGATATTAGTCGATAAAACTATGAAGAAGAAGTTAAAGGGGGATTACTAAGGAGATAATTTAGGAAGCACGTACATTACTAAGAGAAAGACTAGGGGAAAGGAAAAATCCGAAATATTTTGATGCTGTATATGTGATTGCTACATCCAATTACTCCTGTAATAAAAGCTTATAATAGAACACATCCATGCGATTCTTTTGAAAGATGTTCGACGATAGTGGGTAATATAAAAATTCGTGTATGGACTCAAATAATGATATTGCTTATATTAATGTTATGCTTGGTTGTTGTGGAAAAATAAAAGGGAGAATGGGATGTAAATTTTCATAGAGACTTAGGCATAGATATTAATTTAATTGAATATTTTAGTTATAATAGATAGAATTGATGTTAAATTATTTCAAAATTAAAACATGGCATTTAAAAAGTTAGAAGATTACATTTAAATTTGATTACCATAATTCCAATAATGTGCCACTAATAGGGAAAAAATAGTTGCTTAATTTTTTTAATAACTTTGTTTTTATCACCATCAAATATTGTCTCCACATAGCAAGCCTTGTTTGGGCATTAATACAATAGCGAATAAGCATTAAAATTGAAATTTTATAAAGTCATGAGAAATAGGCATTTACGGTATGATATAAAATGGTTTTAGAACTTTAAACCTACTTTTTTAATATAAAATTTTGGTCATTAGTTTTTGTTATAATTAAAATTTGTGATCTAACAACACTGTAAGTAAGTAAATATTTTTATTGTCAATATAATTGTTACAATAATAACCAAGTCCCAAAACCATTTTCATCATCTTAATGTGTTTACTTCTTTATAATAACATAATATTTGTCCTACATTTATCGTCCACACGACATACATGGCAAATTATATCCTATGTTGGTCGTGGCTTGCCACGTATTTATGCGGAAGGGCTAATTTTATCTATTATAATTTACATGTTCGAATCTCTGGAGATTTTAACTAAATCAGTATGTGATATTTATTATTAGAATATTTATTATTAGAACGCAAGTCTGCTAAAATAACAAAATATTATTCAAACAGGCATTTTAGAGTTAAGTTTAAGTAAGTTGTATATATATAGGGTGTTACTGAAATATGTTTGACCCCTTTTATAAATAGTCAATACACGAATAAATTTTATATACAAAGAAAAGTATTTATCATTTTTGTTTTCGACGGGTAGCAATTTAAATTGTATACATGCATCCTATACATTTTTATATTTTTGGACAAAGCATTAAATTTTAGGTTTGCTAATGTGCATACTTGTGTATTTTTTTTTTCGATTTTCTTTATTTTTAACGATACTTTATTAAAAGCAGAAAACACTGTAGGCTTATTAAATTATTATTATTAATTATTGATTAAGCATTTACAACTCAAATTTGAAAACAACATTTTCGGTGAAGCCGAAAATGATGAATACTTATCTTTTATGTCAAATAGTGTATTTTTTGTTCTTGTGTTGACAGTATAATACCATTTCCCCAAATTAAAAATTAAACAAAAAATGGAATATCTTAGTAACACCCGGTATTCTTAAGGCCATATTCATATCGATGGTTAAGCTGTGATACCTTGTTTATAACATTTTGGATGATTTTTTATTATTACACATACAGTTACTCACAATTAAGTTACTAAATTATAAACTAGAAAATATTTGTAACCTTTATAGACTGAAATAAAACCTGTATACTGAGAAAAATATTTTTCAAAATAATATGGGGGAAATTAGATTTCAGCGTATTGTGTCTATAAATTATGTTATTACTTATTACTATATTATATTGAGAATCGCCCGTATCTGTCACATGCTTAAGATACACCAATGACAATGACGCATTGACTTATTGTGCAAAAAATCTTGATTTCAAGGATATGTCCCATCTCTAAAGATTTTACCTTAAAGACAGAAAATAATCGAGTAGGTACCTATAAACTACAAATTGTAAACTGCAGTATCAATTTTATTAAGAAAAATTATATAAAAACATAATAAGAAAAACGATTACACAAAATGAATATTTGTACAATTTATAAGTTATAGTGCAATTAGAGTAACCACGATGACAACTAGCTTACCAAAATAAATATCGAGGCAATGTAAACAATTTTAATTGTGTATTTTTTTTTTTGAAGATTCTCTCGATATAACACGGGAGCGGGATATCTCCAGAATATTTTCTTTGTTATCTTATACTCTGTGTATTAAAGTATTAGATATAATACACTCAGGGAAGACTGAAATTTGGCATGTAAATCATCGCTGACCAGGGACGGTTTGTCTGTCTGCCTCTGGTTTACATTGCAACGTTACCATAAGACTCATGTCTAATAATTCAATATATATATATATATATATATATATATATATATATATATATATATATATATATATATATATATATATATATATATATATATAGATATATATATATATAATAATAATAATAATAATAATAAATAATATATTATTATTATATATATTATAAATAATATATATGTGCTGGGCGACTCCCGTGAGGCGTCGGAGGCCACGGGAGGACTGTCCAGCGTGGGAACGAAAAAAAAAAAAAAAAAAAATAAATAATATATTTATTAATTTAGAAAACTACACTACTAAGTAAGTTTAAGAAATTTCGTCATCGTACAACAGAAAATTCATACAATATGAAAAAAAAAAAACAGAAAAATAAAAAAATGTACAATTATTGTATACCATAAAATATGAATATTAAATCTTAAAAATTTAATTAGTTGTATCTCTTATGTAAAAATTATCTAAAGATTTTGATAAAATTCTTACGAAGTAATTATAAATATTTGTATACACACACATATAAACATACATATACACATATATACACATATAAATTTACACATACATACACAAATATAACTATAGTATATTAAATATTTGATATTTACAAGTTTGGCTTGCATTAAAATGAGTAGCAAAAATCTTAATTAACTAGTTGTTAAAAAATTCGTCGAGGTGTAGAATTGTTATTGAAGCAGTTTTACGGCGATTGAATTGTAAAGTGGTAAAGATTTAATCTTTTCCGGCGGCACATTGAAAAATTTACATCCATTAAAAAAAAGATTTTGATACAGAGCTGTTTCATGCTTAGGTGGTAAAAGAAGGTTTTTTTCTGGTATTGTGAGAAGTGTGTTTGTTTTCCAAGAAAGTTAATTGTTTTTATATACAAAACATGTAATTTCATAAATAGTATTGATATCAGGGAATATTTAATGATTTAAATGAATTCCTGCAAGATTCGTTATATTTTAAATTCGCAATGATCACACTCTCGTTTTTGTAAAGAAAAACGAATGCGCTTGGGTGCAATGTACTATTCGTACTTGAGCCAGAATGAAGCGAAATATAATTGCCTTATAACGTTGAACTACACTGTTTAGATGTCAAAGCTAACGCAAACATACCTTTGACAATTTAGTGCATACATCTTGAAGTGGCTGACCATTTAAGGTGACAATCTATTCCTTAACCCCAACAGTTTTGTATTTATTGTAATTAATGTTGTTTGGCCATTCAACTATATATATATATATATATATATATATATATATATATATATATATATATATATATATATATATATATATATATATGTATATGCGTGCTTGTTGACTATAAGACACCGTCATTACATGTATATTTTTAGTTAATTTGTTCATAGTCGTGTCTGCAATTAAATTCAAAAAGATAAAAGTGAATATTTTGAAAAATGAATAACGTTTTTCCGGAGACATTATGTTTTCTTTTAATATAAAATGTAAAGAGTACTTATGCAAAATTCAATACCTTTTAAAATAATGTTTTAAATTTTATATACATTCCTATACAAGTATCTTTATTTGACCATGAAATTCACTTTAGGTTCGATTTATACGTGCTAAAAATAAAAAACGGTTTAGATAATTTTGTTATTACCAGGTATTTTAAAAACTTTTATTTGCGAAAATTTTTATATGTCGAAATTGTTTCTATTTTCTTAACTACATGAATTAAAAATAATCAATCTTCGTAAACATAAAATTAAAACTGTAGAAATTTTATATCTTTTCAATAAAATAATAAACTCAGTACGACTGTATTTTCATGGAATAATGAATGTAATACTTACATATTATAAAAATAATTTACCAATTTTATGACTGATAAATTTTATTACCAGCAATTATGTCGTGTAGAACTTATGTTGAGGAGTCAAGTGCTTCCATTTATTTATTTGAATTATTAGCAATTAATGATTCGTACAGTAGGAAGAGCACAAGTTAACCAAAGTTTTACAATTTTGATCCACAGAACTGTATAAAACTGTTATTGTATTCATCCAAGTTTTCGAAATATCTTCACGTTTTGGGGCATATGTAAGCATATGTAACTACTTCCAGAGTGATATCTGTTGCCAAATATCATGGAAATTAAAAAAAAACATTTTTTTGTTAATATAGACAAATGTATTTTCTGATAGTTCTTCATCACCGTATCACGGAACCGAAGTTTTATCGGACCTATCTTCATATTAACTTTTTGATTTATTTTGCCCTAAGGACATCCTGTAGAGTCAAGCATAAAACTGTTACGTTACCTTATTATATTCCTATTATATGAATATGTATGAATTTTATAAGAGACTAGTTTTTTCAATTGCTTTTCATTTTTAAATTATAAAATAATTTGTAAACAAAAGGTCAAAGTATTTAAAACAATTTAAAAAAGTTAATTTGTATTTTCCATGTTTTTTACATAACTGTACTATTTTCACTCAAAGGGTTTGTGCTCTTGATTATACAGGGTGTAACCATTTTAAACACAGTAAATTGAATAGTTGATAATTTCTGAAAAATAAATGCTTTTATGTTATGGGCGTTTTTACAATTGCTTAGTTTCTAAAATACATGGTGTTGACATTTTTATTTGATAAATATGTTCTACATTTTTATTAAGTGGTTTTGATAACATTTGTAATCATAGTTGTTCGTAGAACTATCTAATCAATAAAAATATTATATGTAACATGATTTGCGTTGGTGATCTGACAATTCTATCAACTATGATTACAATTATATCCAAAACCACCTAAAAAAAAATAGAACATAGTTGTGCAACAGAACACTAGGACTCATTTTACTGGAAGACTCGAAAATATCAAAACTTGCTAGGGATGGTTTGTTCAAAAAAATTTGGAATAATTTAAAACCGGTTAAATTTTTTAAAAATCCATAAGCGTAAGTTTTAAAGAAAATGCGGTTCATGTCCCCTCTATCTAAACCAGTGGTCACAATAGTCCAAATTTTTTAATTTTTTCAAATTTCACCTAACAAATGACCGCCAAATGTGCAATATACATTTATTAAACAATTGCAAAAGTTGGCGATTAAAACATTAAATAAATAAAAATTTCAACACCCCATGTCTCAGAAATTAAGGACAGAAAAAGTTCATAACACAAAAAACACTTATTTTTAAAAAAATCTAGCGATTATTCAATTTTCTGTATTTAAAACGGTTATATTAAGGTATATTAATATCGTCATGGAACTTCTTTTATTTGAAAAATGACTTATTTCATTGCTTATGTAAATAACAGAGATTGTCATCAACAAAAAATGATTATTATGAAATTCTTACATTTTTTACCACTTTAAAAAGGAAATAATATATCCTTCTATATTAATATGACAGTAAAAATGTGAAATTAGACCCAAGGAAAATAGTCTATATCTGATAATGAAAATTTTCAATAAATTTGTTTTGTAGATAAGCTATGATGAATTTATATATATATATATATATATATATATATATATATATATATATATATATATATATATATATATATATATATATATATATATATATATATATATATATATATATATGTTGTTTTTCAGGTTTTCGCGGGTGGTGAATGTTAAATTCGTTTTCCGGGTATACTCCGCGTGGGTGATAGGCCCCGGGGGACCGGTTCTGAACGACGTTTTCGGCCCGAATCTCATCTGCCATCTTCAGGTTCTAACAGATAACTGCTTACTGCGGCTTCTGGTAAATTTCAGTTCGTGTTACCAGAAGCCGCAGTAAGCAGTTATCTGTTAGAACCTGAAGATGGCAGATGAGACGAAACGTCGGTCAGGCAACCACGGTCCCTCTCGGGGCTGTCACCTACGCGGGAGTATACCCGGAAAACGAATTTGTATATATATATATATATATATATATATATATATATATATATATATATATATATATATATATATGCTACAGAATTACTTCATTTTCGGTGACTTGTAACTTGCGGAGAATGGAATTATTTCACTTAATGAGATACGCATATTTATAAGATCACAAAAAATGGTATTGTAATGATCTAAAAAATGATTTAGAAAATAAACCTTCCTATCAAAAACTTGGATAAGTTGCTACCAGTTACTTCAAAAATTAATGTCTAACAAAGCTAACTTCGAGATTGTGGAGTAGAGTTAACCATCCCAAAAATGTTAAGAAATGGTACAATATGATACTATTGATATTTTCATCAAACGGGCGACGTAACCCATTTAAATTCCGCTGTTGGCGTGGATATAACTAATACAAATATTGTAACTTTCGAGATCAGTATCATCAGAAGTTAGGGATAGAGTAAAATATGTTTGATCCTTTTTTTTATTGTTAGCAATTTGAATGATCCTATCTACTTCTTTTGCAATAGCAAATTATTCCAGAAACTTCATCATGTAGCAAAAATTAAAGGAGATCTGGTTTCAGCAAGATTATTGACATTGATCTCATTAAATTTTAACCATGTAAAACAACGATTCTAGGAAATAATTTACTATTACAAAAAGTCGAAATTTTGATTGTTATCAATAAAAAATGACCTTAGAATATTTTTCCTATCATAAAACCTAATTATGTTGAACAATAAGGTTCAAATACATTTCGAACAATAACTTTATTTCGAGTAATAAATGTACACTTATTAGTCTTCTTTATTAGAAGTGTCTATTACAAAGATTGGATTATAACTAACTTTGGAGATGTGTTCGTATTTATAAGAGGTCTTATCTATTATTTATATTAGATAGTGGTCTGGTGAACTTTATAACATATTTACTTTCCAAGTAGTTGTAAGTAGTTGAGTAACGTTAACATTGGTTGTTCCATTTTTCTTATTGAAGAACATCTAGATTTGTTAGTAGCCTCTGCCTTTTCTTTATCCAAAGGTAGATCACCAACAGAATTGTCAATAGTATTGCAGGTAAGGCAATCCAAAGATATTTAAATTGTGGAGTGTTTAGTGATTTGTGAATTTGCACCTGATATAGGTAAGCGACCTTAAGTTGCACTGAACGGAAATCTTTAAGAGAGGCAATAGGAATATTCTTGTACGTAATCGTATCTAATGAGAAATTTGGTAGTAGAAAAGTTGTCCTTGAAGTAAAATGTCTTTCGTATGGGTGAGATTTATTATTGATGCAGAATTCGCATGGAGTGTTAGAGATATTTTTGTGTTTTGGATCAATGCTTTATATGAAAAGGTTTTTGGGTGGCATGAGTATTCCATGGTAGTGACAGTTGTAATTCTGCAGTATTCTTAATAATTCTACAAAACATTCTTTTGAATTTTGTAGGTTATCTTCTAGGAAGTAGGTGCCTTCTATTGCTTTTGGCACTTTATCAATCTATTGGTAGTTATCATTTAACTTAATGGCCATAAAGAATTTTGGGGGAATAATTATTCTGTTTTAAATAGGAATAGGAATGACTTGGAATAATGATAACAAGGTTGGAGGTGTTAAGATTGGTATTAAAATTATTACATATATGGTATATGCATCTCGAAAAAAGTAAGATTTTAAAGCTTGGAAATTTGAGTATGGTTGTTTAAATTTTAATAGATTTAATTGTTGATAAAGTAGACTTAGATTAATTATGATTGTTTGCATATCTCGTGTAACAAAAATGGGCTACTTGTTTTTAATCTAAGAAAAGTAATGGTTGTCTCAATTTCTTGAAAATAATAAGGAATGAGTTCAAATTGATTAATAATTATCTGTCTTTTTAAAATTTGTGTTGTAATTTGATTGAATATATTTAATTTTATGGTTTAATTTTTGTTGATTTTCTAAAATTCTTTCCATGAGAATATTAGTTTTATTTGCAAAAGTTTAGAGAGAGTACGTTAAATTTATTTCATGTACCAAAGTCTTTTCATTTGAGAGAAATGTATTAATTTTTGAATCTAAATTATTAATATCGTCTTCTGTTGCAATGCCAAACAATGGTTTTTCAATACTAACTATAAAATTGATTAAGGCTCGTTTTACTCGTGAAGTGAATCTTCTTGGTATTAATTTTCTGTATTTTTGTGTAATGATGTGTTCCAAATTTTCCACCAGGTTTATTACGGCTATGCCAATTTTATCGTTATTATTTAATTTATCAATAGTGTAAGTGTCATTTAGCATATTTATAGTGCTCTAAAATACATCGATAAATGATTTTAATTTTAGTTTGAGTCTGAATGATTAATTAAACGAGTTTTAGAGCCTAATTAAGAAATGTGACGGGATCGAATGTTATATCTGCATTTACTACTTGAAGAAAGATTAGGTTAGGAGAGATATCGTCAGTGTTGTTAAGTTTAGTGTGGTCCTACAACAAATTCTCAGTGTTAGATGTGTTGTCAGTTTCTCGCTGTTTTTGTATTTTATTTTTAAGGACCATTCCCGATGTAGTAGTAATTGTTATGTTATTGTCTTATATGGATTAAGTTTTCTTAAATTTTGGTGTGTTTCGCTATGCGATTTTCCGTGCGAATATATATAGTTTGCTCATTTTGTACTGGCTCTGCGTCTTGGAAATTAATATTTCTATTATTAATTATACTCTCCTTATTTGTTTATATTTTTTTGTTATATAATATTTGCGTGTTTGTTTGGTCGTTGTGAACGTATTGCGAAATTATCAGGGTCCTTGAATTCTCTCGAAGGGAGTCATATACGTCACGGAGTGAATTGGGTTGTTATATAACAATACTGCAAGATTCATTAAATATTTAATAGGTTCTTAATGTTCTGTTGATATAGAATCTGGTCATATTAAGTGAAATCTTTCGACGGGTGGGTTTGAATTTGAGTGTTATAGTTTTGTAAAATGTAAATTAATGTTGTGAAATAGCCATACGTCTTTAATAAGCTGATTATATGTTGCGTCTCTGCGTCATCTTCAAGTTCTTGTACAATTTTCTTTATAGATTCATGAGTTTCTTCGTTTAATATATCGTTAATTAATTTCCATCGTACTAGTTGTGAGTTAGGTTCTTTCAGTGAAAATAATCATTGAATGGTCTGTGTATATTATTAATGTATTTCCGTATAAATAAGATCTAAATTGTTTACATCCCTAAACTATGAACAATAATTCTTTTTCAATCGTAAAATAATTGATTTCAGTTTGGTTAAGGGTTCTAGACGCGTAGTATAATGGTTTGTTGTTTTGTGACAGAATGGCTCCAACTGCAAAGTTTGATGCATCTGTAGTTACTTCAAAAGGTTTCGATACGTCAGGGTAGCTGAGTATTGAGCTGTTTGTCAAAAGGTTTTTGCATTTTTCAAGGCAATCAATGTATTTATTTAATATTATTTTAGCATTTTTCTTTAAATATTGAGGTTTTATAATGTTCGCAATATTATGTAAAAATTTACAATAATATCCTAGGATTCCTAGGAAAGCTTTAATTTCTTTAATAGTCTTCCGTCTCTAGTAACTATGTGTCCTAAAAAGGCTACTTCCTTACATATGAATTCGGAATTATCAAGTTGTATTTTTAATTCATCTTTGAAAGGTTACAGGTGCGTTCTTCAATCCAAATGGCACTCTCATAAATTCATAGGTGCAAAATGTATAGGTCCGAATAGGTCGAAAGGTTACACGTGATATAACTAGCCCATTTTAAAATACAGCCTCTGTATTAATCTGTACTGGATTTCCCACGGTCTATAGTGAACTATCGACCAAAAAAATGCAGATTCATTTGTGAAAATATTATTTTTAATAAATTCATCATTCCCATAGCAAAACACCATCGGGCTGAAACAGTTGTTAGGAAAAAATCCTTCGAACTTTTATTAGTCTCTGTGATCCATATCACAAAAGCATAATTTCCTTTATCTCCATTTTATCATCATGTGGAACTGTGAGAGAGCATCAACATATTCATGTTTTAAAATTTTAATGATACGATGTACCGTTCATCACGAAGAACGTTTATTTTCATGTTGCATAGAATTTACAAATTTCTCGGAATAATGATCCATACCATTCAATAATTTAAACTTTTTCCGTGATAATAAAAATGGCAGTTGTATATTAAATGTATTCCACCTTTCTTACTTAAAAGTAGAAAGTTTTTACTTTCGGTTTTAGCTACCATATTCAAGACACGTTATCCTATCCACAAGTCACCCGAATATAAAATTGGTAAATTCGTAATAGCATATTATATGTACGAATACTATTCGTACTACATGCACACACATATATGTATGTATGTGTGTGTTTATACATATGTATACTTTATGTATACTTATTAGCTCCAGGAACGTACATGTGCACATTCCCAAAATTGATAAAAATATTTTCTGTAAATATATAAATATAAGATCGATAAAGGTAATTCTGAATAAAGTGTATAATTTATTACTGTGTAATACTTACCAAAAATGTATAAATAAATGTACCTATTAAAAACTAGTTGTATGTAAATTTACAACGTATCATAGTTACAAACTTATTTAATATTAGACTATTGTTAGAATATTTTTTTTATTATAGTGCTTTAGTTGTTTTATATCTAATGTACAAGAATACTTGTCCAAACTCTTTTTAATAAAATAATTCACAAATAAGAAGCAGACAACTTTCTTTGACCAATACCATTTATGCTTCCTCTCAAAAAAAGAATAAATTAATTGAAAATTGACATTTAAACATTTTACGCAATTCATAGATAATTTAATTTGAAATTGCAGCAAAAACATCGATTTTTGTAGAAATGTAATTTTTTGGAAAATTGATTCCTAAATATTTGGCTGAAGATAACGTTCTGATATTCAAGATTAATTCTTGGTGACGAGCAGGGAGCGAAAATAAATACCATTTGCCCATTCTTTAAAACCGGTAGTTATATAATTTTTTAAAGAGCCTTCCTATAATTGAATAAATTGTGTTTATTTATATACCTGTAATATATGCACCAGCTCGGCAACCAGTATTGTGGTAGGAAGCCGGGAGTGATGTATATAATATTATACGTAACTGGAAAGCGTTCCGATCCCTGGTCTTTAATTTTCTGATGGAATGTTATAAACTACGACTTCTTGGGTTTTATTTGTTGACTCCATTTATTGCAATACGAGTACAATTATGGGTTTGTTATTGTAATGATTCTATGGTCGTTTCTTTGGAACCTCCATGGGCTATTTATTTATATATTTATTTATTTAAATCATTAGGCAACCCAACACAATGAATTTGCCCTGCAGTTTACAGGGTTGCACCATAGATACAATAGAAACTAGAAACTATAGTGTATTTATGCAATTAAACTAATCTAAACCTAAACTGAAATTAAATATGCAGTGACAAAAAAATAACAATTTTGTAGTTAGTGCTAATATATACACACGCATATGTACGAGTACACACACACATACGTACACATCCACACACATACATACATATATATACATATCGTTGTATAAATAATTGTTGATTAAATATTTGCATGCCTAGGCGTTTGCACGTGTACAATAGTTCAAAAAATATATCTATGTGATTAAAATATAATTTGTTATTACACTGTCGAATTGAAGAATTACTAGCCAAGTTCGTGTGATACGCTGAATAATAAAATATGTATTGAGAATTGTTTAATTAAAAAACCTTCCCCCCCCCAAAAAAAAACACGGGCCCCCCCCCCTCTGGGTCTGTGGTCTCCCCCTTTCTCCACCCCCCCCCCCTCCTTCCTCTCCCTTTTTTTGGTTGTGCTGGGGTGGTCTCGTCTTTCCTGCCCCTCTCGCCCCCCCCCCACACCCCCCCCTGGGGGTGCTTTCTTTTTTTTTTTTTTTTTTTGAGTCATCGTATTATTCCACTACTTCTTCTCTTTTTCGCCCCCAGAATGAAATGTGCATTGCTTTACATTTATTGTAATTTCACTGAGAATCGAATCATAATCGACTTATTAAAAATAGAAATATTAAGTATGCAATGCATCGTCTCGAGCTTAGTTTTTGCAAATTATAAAGTCGTAAATTAAAATCATATGACTTAAAGTACAAATTTCTATTGAATCTATAGTTGAGATGGTGAATAAACTTTGAGTTTTTTTAATTCGGCCGATATAATTTTTGTTACTGTGGATTTCAGACAATGCTTGCCTACTCAAGGTTACTACGTACCAGAGCATTATATGGAGTTTTGACAGATATTAATATACTGTCGTTCGCAAATTGTAGGATGTAATATTTGTGAATATCCAGTGGTGTATTTTTACAGATATCACAGAAAAATATAACAAAAGGACATAAAAGCAGAGAACTTTGTGGAACACCCTGTTTACTAGTAAATGAACTAGATAAATATTTATTAATCTTAATCATCAGAACCCTATATTCTATAAAGTTTTTATAAGCCATATATTTTGAACAATTTATTGGTTCATTTTGTAGAGTAATCCATGCCAAACAGAGTCAGTGGGTATTTAATTTTTTTAGTTGAAACAAAATATTTAAATAACTTTCGTAATCTATTAGATTTGGTTTCAGAGCTTTATTTATTTACTAGAATTCCTAAATTAAAATGAAAGTAAAATGTTCTACAATTTATATTTTTATTCAGGATTGTATAAGTGCAATAAACTATTGCAGAATAATTATTATAAATTATCAGTTATTGACTCACTGAGACTTAAATGCCTTTCGCACTAGCAGGTAAGATTTTGTCAGTCAATCGTAATATAGTCAGCTATGGTTGAGCATTTTCTTACACTAACAATGATGTAAGGCTATTTCGACAATAGGGTATTTCCCATTTTTTTTTTTATTTGAAAACCTAAAACTGTAACTAGATAAAAATAAGATATACTCGTCTTTTCTTTTTTCTTTTCACTTAAACTAAAAAAAGATTAATTCAAACTTTCGTAGCTTCATTAAGCGCAAATTCTAAAAGAGCGCTAAATGTAGTTAGTTTTAGGGTATTTCATAATTTGCAGTTGTATGGTATTGTACCAGAGTTGAGATTTGACCGTAACTTAAATTTTTTGTTTATTATTATAAAAATATAGCATATAAATTATCTGACCTACCTTCTACATACATATTTTTTTTTTCAATATTTGTGTGCTTTTAGAATGTTTCAAAACAAATATACAAACAAAAATGCTAAAACAGGAATCACAACAGAAGAACAGAAGTACCATCTTACCAGTATTCCAAAAATTTGATGGAGATTTCCCTAGTTTACGCTTAGTAACGTAATTATGAAAAACTTTAACTTTATAGTGTTATGCAAAATTTTTTTCTGCAACAAAAATGCTAAAGAAAAATTATGTTCTCAAAATATATGCATTTACACTTTCTTTTCAGATCAATGAAAATACTCCATGCGTCATTTATTTTTTTTTGTTTGACATTTCACAATTATCAGACTTTCGACTTACAGCTGCCGCAACATAACGGTTTCCGGGTTATTTGTGATTTGATAGAGAACATGTCACCTTTCTCTCTTCTGTAACGAATAAAAAGCTAAAGATAGGCAATAAATTACTCCTTTCCACATAACTTGTGCATTCATTCGAGTAAACATATATATTATATAATCCAGCAGCCAAGCTGCGAAAGAAATTACTTAAAATTTTAGATTAGAAATCTTTACGTTGTGTACCTGCCGCGAGTTTACGACACTGCTTATGTCTTCTGTTGTTTTCGACAACATGTATCATTAATTCAAATTTCTAGTTCCTAAATTAATAATAGGGGCGCCATTCTAGGGTTCACCATGGCAACCAAATAGAAATTACAGAATTTTGTAATACATTTTCTTTATTCGACAGGTTAGTATTATCCAGCTAACTATATTTGGTTGGCTATGGTTGTACCTATGATTATTGTACAATATTCTAAATAAAGACGTTCAGTTTTTCCCTAATTATTCGAGTTTAATTATCTTTAATTTTATATTAGTTATTTATATTACTATGGGAGTAAATGAAAACACTACTATTAGCAGTTTTTTTAACGTAAGTTGTTTGTTATTGGTTTAAAATTCTGAAATCCATTAATCTTATTCATTTATTGGATATGAGCAAAATAATCGCATTTTTTCAAACTACACTTCACGAAAAATAGATGTGTTGGACCAGACAAGCACAGGAAGTGTGTATAAAGTAGTGCTGTAAAAGCCGGAAAAAGTGAAACCGGTTAATTGGATTTTCAAAAAACTAGTTTCAGATAAAATCGGGTATCCAAATAATGATCAATTCGGTTACTCGTATAACCGAATATTCGAATGAACAGTTATTCGTATATCGGTTATCCGAATAACCTATTCGGATATCCAAAAAACCATCTGTTGGTTATCCGACCACTCGGTTAATCAGATATTTAAAAACAGGTTAATAAGAATACAGATCAGATTGAGTTTAGAACTTAAATTTTTAGAAGACAAATAAATATAATATTTTGATTTCAGTAGGTCAGTGAGTACTATTATATAAAACGCAAATCAACAATTTTATAAAACTTGTTTTAATTAAGCATTGGTAAAAATTAAATAACTAAACTAAACACTAAACAATATGTTGTGGGTAGAGCACATGCATGAGTCATGTCATAGAGGAAAGTCTAACTAAACTTTTGAGTGTTGTGGTTGCGTATTATTGTGTTGTCTAATTATTATTCGCAAACTACGACAATAATGACAAAATACAAAAATATATTACCAGATTTTATGTAAATTCTAATCTAAACAGGCGTCGGTGTAGTTTTAGATTTCAACAAATTGAAAGAACAGAAGTAACCTGTATTAATTGATTATCCGATATTTGGTTGCTCGATAACCGGTTACTTGAATAACCGGTTTTTCCGAATAACTGGTTTTTCGATTATTTGAATAAATTGATTATCCGGTTATCCGAGTGACCGGTTTTCGGTTTTCTTCAAGGCCTCGAGGTATCCAAAACCGATTAAGCAATTATCCAGAAAACCGATGTCGGTTGCCAGCATTAGTATAACGGAAGAAGAAACCAATTCTCCTAAGTTTAAATTTCTGAAAGAAATACGAGTTAGAGGAAACATAATTATGATTGGGAAATCAATTTCATAACTTTTGGTGGTAGAGAGGAAGCGTAAGTTCTATGGTTTACTCTAACCATCTAATTTAGTGATGAGTTTTTGGTATATTTATAAACTTACAGGTATTTAAATTTTGAAAGAAAATATTTTAGAATTTTTAGTAGCATTTTTTGCACCCATCTGTAATGTCCAATGTATCCCTATCTAATCTTTGTCTTTGTAACACAATTGAATCTATTAAGGCAAGAAACGTAATTACAGGAACCGAGTACTCGATACACATGATTGCTACAATAGCAATATGGTCAACCCATAGGGAAAATGTTTTACCTATACAACGCTTAAATATTTATGATTTCTTCTTATCGTGTTAAATAAATATTTAAATAGGGCCGATTCATTTGCGGGAAAAAACATAGTGTTTTTTTATTGAATTGCATTTATATCAGTTTAATGACTCTTTGCCGATTCATACAAAGTGGAGTTACCTCCATTTTCAGAGTTTTTATTCCTTATAACTAATTACCTTTTAGTTAAATTTATGTGTAGAAATTCCGTTCAAAAGGTTGTTTCAACAGTACAAAATATGACTTCCATTTCAGGAGCCTTGATTTAAAATTCAAAACAAAGCCTCAGCTCCTAAAACGTGCACAATTTTTCGACGTAAATCTTTATTTTGTAATTAATGCTTTTTTGAAATGTTAAATTCATTAGCATAAAACAAGCTATTAGTTTGACAATGAGTAATGTAACAGCTATTATAGTTCTTAAAATAATAATTTCCTGGCTTACATAGTGTAAGGAGTTAGCAATTAATATTTAGGGAGTTTCAGATTTAAAATGACAGTGTAATGGAGATCGAGCACATATAGCTGAGTTCAAAATACCCCAAGCTTACCCTTGAATGTTAACTGTTTTTAGGGGTACAGGGTGTTTTATGGTTTTTGACAAAAAAATTTAGTCAGCCATATTTCTGGATAAAATGTAGTACAAATATTACATTCCTTTGCTTATCAGAGGCATTATTTACTTTGGAAAAAATTCGGGACCGGACTAAATTTTTATATTAAATACTCCAGTGCCGATAACGTCATTCTGTTTATCATTTTCTGATAAATATTAGTAAACGTTTAAAAAGTCAATTGACCAATGTATAAAATAATGTTATAATAAAGCAACACGTTTAAAGTTATTCTCCAATAATTTTTCAAAAAATTGAGTGACCAAATTTTTGAACTAGATAAATAAGGCAATCAACTAACTAGCGTCACTATTTTGTTAATTTACTTAAATAGACTGCACTAATTAAGTCTTAAATTTTTTGGAAAAGAAATACACATTTTATTGAAGACCGTACGGAAAAATCGTTTTTGAAAATTCCATAATTAAATACATTTACTTAAATTATTTATCCACACACAAAAATGTTTGAGATATAATATTAAGAGGAGCTAAAAAGTTAATAATGATAAGAAAAGCTTGTTATTTGTCTTTTATATACAGCTTCTAAGCTTTTTTACGTTGAAAATTTCCATTCAAAATATCGTACATTCCATTTCTTTCATGGAAAAAATATCTAATGTTAATAATGATGCTTTTATTAACAAGCACAATTATCACAATAATCAATATTAAACACCTATAAAATAATATTAAAAATTAAAGATGGAAAGGTTGGCAATTTTAATTT
>JANEYF010005774.1:0-70323 GCA_029963845.1 Rhamnusium bicolor
ATGTTGTCAATATCAGTAACATTTGTATCAAGTACTGCAAAAAATATCATCCACATACCTAAACCGAACCCTGGGGAAATACTCGATTTCTTCTTTTGCTTCTGTTTCGAATCTGTTCATGAAGAGACTGGCAATGAATGGTGATAAATATTTAGCCACTGCTGCGTCTTACTGCTGTTCGAAGAAACTATCATTAAACCGAAAGTAATCCCAAGCAACACAAACATGCTGAAATAACCAAGATTCGGCTACAAAATCGTTTTAATGGCATTTGTCAAGTTGCATTTTGGCCATATTATTTTAGTGGTGGTTCAGCATAAAATTTAAACACAAAAAAATGTAATGATGGCCTTTTTTTAGCTATATACTGGTCATTTATAGTAGCCACAAGTCCTAATACTGCCAGTATAGCTATAAAAATGACCAGAATATGTTGGCATGGTTTTAGTTATTAATATAGTGTTGGGATAACCATTGGCAAGATATTACTACTTTATTTGGCGAATTTCTTAGCTTAAAACCATTCAATGAGTGAAATTAAATGTAAACTCGTGTCTGTAAAATACCATAACCAAATTGTGTTCTTATCTTTGCTACATACTTTAACTATTTGACGTAAGTAATTAATTGAAACAATATACAAGTAAAAATTTAGGTTTATATTATGTATCTAATAATTATGCTGTTTGTAAAAAACCAAAACAAATTTGAGAGGTAAGTTTGTTTCTTCACTCTAGTATATTTATTTCTATATTTAGTATAATTATATTATCTCTTTATAATGTAACGAAGTGATTTTTCCGTTAATGATTTTCTATTGTAATAAGACCTAAGTGGGTTCTTCTTTAACTTTGGCATACCCTGTATACGATAACTTATATTAATGTTTATTTTTTAAACAGCTATGAACAAAAGGTCAATTGTTTTATTAGTCAAATAATAATAATTAATGCTCGAAGGTAATTCGTTCAAACCGGTATTCGTTGAACACGTTCTGTGAGGGGGTGTTCCTAAAACATCAAATTTAATCGTATACCTGAATCGTTCAAGGAACAGAGTTCTTATGTACATATTTGAAGTAGTGAATTAAATAAAGATGAAATTCAAAATGCACAGACAATATAATATATAGTGGTAGTGAACTCATAGATAAAATAGTAGCAATTTTCTCTTCTGCATATATTAGTTAATAGTAACCATTATAAAATAAATGTAGAAACTCAAATAAGTAGATAGATGTTGTCTTAGAAATGAAATGTATGTTGTTATGCGATACATCGTGCCCGTGCTTCCTGCCTCTGTCATAAACAAACGGAGAGGTTATGATATTTTATAGATCATAGTTTCGCCATTTTTTGGCGAGGAGACTTGCTACCATTTTAACCCAATTCTCGTTAGATTTCTGGTTGTACTTTGGACAACATTACCAGTTAAATTTACGATTCGGCTAAAAAAGTTCGTTAGTACCATTTTAATCATATTCCGGCTTATTTCTATACAGCATCATTACCTAAAACATTTGCCAAATTGCTGCCATGTTTCCTATTAAACAGGAACAACCCGAACGGCGGCCATATTGTTGATTTCCGATATTTTGTTAAATTTACCTCTAAAATAACGTTTTCATTTACTAATTCGATATTTTACTCAGTTTTGATAACCCTACTATCGATTGCGCTCTTTGAAATTTCAAATGTATAGAACTAATATATTTCGAATTAATTTAATTATACTTAAAACATAAGTATTTCAGGGGCACTTTGTTTCTATGAGTATTTTATATAAGTTTGCAGAAATAATGCCTGCGGTAATAGATTCGACCTTCTTATTCATTGTTCATTGACCAAGAACTGTATATTATATTATAAGTATGATGAATGTCCATTTTATTTGACAACCTTTAAAACTAACTAACATAACCACACTTGAATAAGTAACATTTTAGACGATTTTATAACTGAATAACTTCCATAAAAGTCAAACTGCAAATTATACTGACGCCACAAAAATCATTTCGTAGCTAGCATTAAAACAGCCATAATAATCAAAAAGAAAGCTGTTGGGACGTTGTCCGCGTTTTTGCTTTGAATGGATCGGTATCCACTTGGTCAAATATGTATTAATGATTCTTGTGTAGTATTATTGGTTGTAGTAAATTAAGGAACACTGTATTTTGGTACGAGTAGATATATTTCGATTCTTGGTTTCTGGTTACAAATAGTTAAATGAGTAATGAATAAAAATGAATAAAACAATTCCCCCTAGAGACTAACTCCTACTCTTACGAACAGTGAACCACAACTACTGACTATTGCGCTTATGTAGCGCGTTTACTCAAGGTTAATGAAAAGCCCATTACACATAGGGACAAGTAACTTAAAATATTAAGTATTACAATATGTAAATAAAAACATGAATTCCAAACATGCCGCCGGGCTTGACAAGCTAAACTAGCTTTCAATTAAAATATAAAATTAAATGAGTTCAGTCATCGTCTGTGGGTAAAATACAAAGTTTGTGAACAGCTCGCTTCACCACACCAGAATGCGTTTTTACACTCACAACACGCACTATCTTATCGTTACCTGGATGCACTTCAACCACTCTACCTAATCTCCACTGAAGAGGTGGCAAGTTGTCGTCTTTGAGGAGGACCATCGTATTGATGTCAATTTGTCGTGGGTGCTGCGCCTTCCATTTCGTTCGGTTTTGTAGATTAGTAATATATTCACTAGACCATCGAGTCCAAAAGTGTTGGAACATATGCTGTAATTTCTTATACAATGTCAACCTATTTATCTGTATATTTTCCACATTTTCTTGGGGTATGCATGTCAAAACGTCTCCTATTAGGAAATGGCTAGGTGTTAGGGCCAGGAGATCATTAGGGTCAGAGGATAATGGTGTTAAGGGCCTAGAATTTAGGACTGCCTCTATTTGAACCACCACGGTATATAACTCTTCAAAGGTAAGAAATGAATTGCCTAAAATACGTTTCATATGATACTTAGCTGATTTAACCCCCGCTTCCCATAATCCACCAAAGTGTGGAGCACGAGGTGGTATGAAATGCCAAGTGATTGCCTGTTTAGCTAAATAAGTCAAAATAACGTTATCATTATTAAAATCGAAGACTGATTTAAATGCGCGTTTTAATTCATTATCAGCTCCTACAAAATTTAGACCATTGTCTGAATATATGTGTTTGCATATACCCCTACGAGACACGAATCGTTTAAGTACATTTAAAAAAGATTCCGTGGTTAAGTCTCCCGCAACCTCAAGATGCACTGCCTTCGTTATAAAACAGACAAATATGCATAAATAAGCCTTAACAAATTTTCGGTTTCTTAGTTTCCCATCTTTTACCATAAAAAGGGCCGGCAAAGTCTACACCCGTGGTGCAAAAGGGGCGCATAGGTTTCAATCGTGACTCGGGGAGGTTGCCCATAGGTTGTATAACATCTCTTGGTTTAACCTTGAAACAAGTTATGCACTGGTGTAAGATTTTTTTAACGGCGTTTTTACCATTAATTATCCAAAATTTATTTCGTATGTTTGCTAAAACTGCTTGAATACCCGCGTGTAATAATTTTATATGTTCGTTTTTTGATTATTAAATTGGTAAACTCATGTTTAGCAGGTAGTAAAATTGGGTGTTTTTTGTCAAAGTTGAAAATTGAATTTCGAATACGTCCACCAACTCGAATTATATTATTTTCGTCGAGAAAGGGACTCAATGGGATTAATTTGCTTTTCTTAGAAATGGGTCTTGAGTTTATGAGACATTGTAGCTCGTGTTTAAATTCGTGAACCTGCACTAAACGTATCAATTTTAATAAAGATTCATCTAATTCACTGTTTGTTAGATTACCAATGATTCTGGATTGTTTATTTAATTTAGAGTTTTTTACAAAACGGTTACAATAAGCAAATACACGTTGTAATTTCGTAAGTGAAGAATATCGACTAAAAATATTTATATCACAAGAAGTTATATCAGTTGCAGTGAAAGTAAATTGTTTTATTTGCCTTTTTTCTGGTATATTGAGTTTTGAATTTGTAAAAGGTTTTGGCCATAAGGATTCATTTTCTGTTAACCAGTCCGGACCTGACCACCAAATTTTGCAAGTTTTTAAATTTTCTGGATTAATACCCCTACTTATCACATCAGCAGGGTTATTCGACGAATTTACATGATTCCATTGTTCTATACTGGTGTATTCTTGAATTTGGGTTATCCTGGTTGCAACGAATGTCTTCCAAATATTGGGTTCCGCCTTGATCCAGGATAATGTTATTGTTGAGTCAGACCATAAGCATATTTTTGAAAATGAAATATTTAGCGAGTCTGTTGTCTTTTTAATTAATTGTGAAAGTAAAACTGCGCTGCACAATTCCAATCGTGGCAAACTAATAGTTTTTAAGGGGGCTACCCTCGATTTGGCGCATAATAAAGTTGCAAAATGCTTCCCGTGTACGTCTGTAGATCTAATAAATAAACATGAGCCATATGCCATCTCGGATGCATCGCAAAATCCGTGTAATTGTATATCAATATAAGTAGAAATTACTGCTTGTCTCGGAATTTTTATATTATTTATTAAGAGTAATTTTTCACGAAAATGTACCCAGGTTGTGTATATATCCGCAGGAACCGACTCGTCCCAGTCACTTTTCACTTGCCACAATTTTTGTAATAATATCTTAGCTATTATTGTAACGGGGCCAATTAAACCTAACGGGTCAAAGATTTTTGATATGGTTGAAAGTATTGTACGTTTCGTAACCCTTTCTTGAATTTCGTTTTCGTTCACCGAGTATTGTAATATATCCGAGTTTGAGTTCCACAAAAGTCCTAACACTCTAGCATTATCGGTTTGATTAATATAATATTCAACAGGTAAAATCACATTTGTGTCGTTTAAAACACCTGCGTTGTTTGACTTCCATTTATGCAGTTCAAAACCAGCACTATTAAGTATTTGACTGATTTGTAATTTTAATTGCTTAACGCGCTCCAGTGTGTCAGCACCTGTCATTAAGTCGTCAACGTAAAAATCCTTTATTATAATTCGACTAGCTTCCGGATACAGAGTTTTGTTTTCTAACGCTACTTGATGCAACGAACGTATTGCTAGAAAAGAGGCTGGTGATGTCCCATACGTGACCGTGTTGAGCTTAAAATGTTTTAATTCATGAGAAGGATCCGTCCTCCATAGTATACGTTGTAAGTGACGTTCAGGTTCAGTTATATTTATTTGGCGATACATTTTACTAATATCAGCTGTTAATACAAAATTATGTTGTCTAAATCGTAATGTGATAGCCAATAAATCGTCCTGTATGATCGGGCCTGCTTTAAGAACGTCATTTAAAGAAACATTCGTGTCGGTTTTTGCTGACGCGTCGAATACAACCCTCAGCTTGGTAGTTGTACTTGATTTCTTGATCACCCCGTGATGTGGTAAATAGCAAATCGGTACATTTACATTTTCGAAATTATTAATTTGTGTCATGTGCCCAAGTTCTTCATAATCGTTCATAAATCTAACATAAAATTGTTTAAGTTCTGGGTTGTGTTTAAGTTTATTTTCTATATGAGTAAATCTTTTTAATGCAATATCGTATGAATTACCAAGTGTTTTATAGTTGTGGCGTAACGGTAAACTTACTTCAAAGCGCCCGCTTTCGTCTCGTTTAAAGTTTTCAACAAAATGTTGTTCGCATTCGAGCTCCGTTTTTGAATAACCTTGATTAATTTTAATTTCTTCAACCTTCCAAAATTGCTCTAATTGATCGTGTAAAATTTGGTTGTTTACAGACAAATTACAAATAGAATTTTTTGAATTATCGAGTTGCGTAACGTGCCCAGAAATTATCCACCCTAAACGGGTTTTTTGTAAGATTGGATTTTCTCTACCAGTTTTTATTTGACCTATACAGAGAAGTTCCCAAAATATGTCTACGCCTAAAAGTACATCGATCGGTCCAGATTCATTAAATGTTGGATCAGCTAACATGACATTGTTTGTATGTATGTTTGAAATATCGAATGAAATCTGAGGAATATTTTCTGTGATCTTATCAATTATCAAAAACGTCCTGCTAGCCTTGTAATTATTTTGGGTTGATTTTATGGTTGCTTGCGTTTTATTTGAAATATGCATTAAAGCTTGACTTATGCCCGTTACAGGTAAATTTATTTTCGTACTGCTTAATTTTAATTTGTTGAATAAATTAGTAGTCATGAAATTCGATTGCGAGCCACTATCCAAAAGTGCACGACATTTTACTAGGTTATGTTCGTTATCAAGAATAAATATTATTGCTGTGGATAAAAGAATTTGCTGTTGTTTTTGTTGTATAGAATGAGTGGTTATACTAGTTTGAGAAGGCGTTGGCATAATATTCGATTGCGTGTTTTGATTATCATCGTTTGAATTTGAAACCACCGCGTTTATTTTGACATTGTCTGGTGTACTATTGTTCTCATAGTGTAACAGAGTATTGTGTCTTTTATGACAAATTTTACATGCACTTGACCTACATTCTTTATTGCTGTGATTAGGCCTTAAACAATTTGTACACAATCTATGTTTTTTTACTTCAGTATATTTGGCCTGTACAGGCAATTTTAAAAAGGTGTCGCATTGATAATTTAAATGATTAGCCTTACAAAACGTGCAAGTTATTTGCTGCATGGATACATGAGTTAAAGTATTTCCCTTATCATAATCGCGTTTAAAATTGCCCTTTTGTGTTTTACTATTCGTTTCAAGTTTTTCTAACAACTGGCAACGCTTTGACAGAAAATTTGTAAATTGCTCGAGTGTGGGAAACTCACTGATATTATTTATGTCTTGTTCCCATTCTTTTTTTGTTGTCATGTCTAATTTTTGGGTCAAGGTATATATTAATAACGTATCCCAAGTATCCACCGGTTGACCTAGCAATTTTAAGGAACGAACATCTTTTAAAATTGTATCTACAAATCTGCGAATTAATATGTGTGATTCGTGTTTTACGGGAGCTATGTCCATAATCGACTGTATATGTTTATTGACAATTAAACGTTTATTTTCGTATCTCTCTTTTAAAAGATCCCAAGCGATTATATAATTTGAATTTGAAATTTCTATAGATTTTATAACCTGTGCGGCTTCTCCCTTGAGGCAAGACTGAAGGTAGTAAAATTTCTGAATATTAGATAGAGATTTATTACTGTTTATAAGTCCGTGAAATGTATCAAAAAAGTTCATCCACTGATCATATGCACCATGAAATTCGGGTAGACTTAAAGACGGAAGTTTTACTTGACTTTGGCAATGTGTATCAACTTCGTTTTTGTGTAAATCAGGCTTCGATAAATATTGCTTTGCATAAGAAACCACATCAAAATAACTATTTTCAAAACTCGCGCGTTCTTTAGATTGAAGTATTATTTGTGAGCCATCATCGGTCTCGTCTAATAACATATCGATTTGTGATTGAATGTTTTCAAAATCTTGCCATGTTGATTCGATTTTATCTAGTCGTGTTTTTAATTGTATATAATCATTTTTATCCTCAAAACTATCTAAGTATGTACTGAAACGTGTAATTTGGGCTTTGATTTGGCCGCGTTTTGCTACTAACTGTTTCATATTAATTTCCGAGTTAGCCATGTTTACGTGGTAGAACAATAAAACAACAATGGATATAATGATAAAGAAGGATGGAGACTTACTTGGTCGACTGGATCGTTGTCCTCTAACTGTGCCCGCGCTGTTGCTCGCGCCGATGTAAACATGCGAGGTGGGCTGGTAGGCACGGTACCGCGACGCGTGCTTTGGAATTCTCGTGCTGTTGGTTGAGCCTCTCCTTGAATGTCTTTTGTTTTTAATTTTATAAGTTTATCACTAACACTTTGGCACTGTATTTTAGTTTATTGCTGCTTCATCTGAGCTATCGAAGGACCACATTATGTTGGGACGTTGTCCGCGTTTTTGCTTTGAATGGATCGGTATCCACTTGGTCAAATATGTATTAATGATTCTTGTGTAGTATTATTGGTTGTAGTAAATTAAGGAACACTGTATTTTGGTACGAGTAGATATATTTCGATTCTTGGTTTCTGGTTACAAATAGTTAAATGAGTAATGAATAAAAATGAATAAAACAATTCCCCCTAGAGACTAACTCCTACTCTTACGAACAGTGAACCACAACTACTGACTATTGCGCTTATGTAGCGCGTTTACTCAAGGTTAATGAAAAGCCCATTACACATAGGGACAAGTAACTTAAAATATTAAGTATTACAATATGTAAATAAAAACATGAATTCCAAACAAAAGCCAATGTAGGCTAGTGATCATTTGGCTCCAGTTACGTTTCGATGGCCAGAATATTATTCCCCATTTTGACCACCATTACATCTTTAAAACCTAATAATGTGGTTTTTATAATAGCCACTATAACCAAACAGTCAATCTTTCTAGCAACTGTAACATCATGATGTCCAAACTACAGCTTCTAGTGATGCTTGGGTTATTGCTTCATGCTGAGTTTAGTAAGTTGAATATATTCTTTTACTACATCTTGACTGATGTTGTTTGATTCAAATATATTTTCAAGGTCTATGATATCGGAACACTTGGAAACAATGAATAAATGTCAATGGAGATCAAAATTTCATCTTCTTACAACTGGATATTTTTTTATTAATTAAATCATTGGAATTAATCACTGAGAAACTAGGTGTTGCAATGGATAAACTCTCGAACTCCTCTCTTAAGCATTTTGATATGGTGGTGATCCACGGAAATCCACCGACGCGACGTTCCCGGTTTATTTATCTTAGACAAGCAGTACAATCTAGGTACACTTGGGTTAGATACATGTAACTTCCTATTTAAATCTAAAATAATAACGTTATTACAGGATAATGTATATTTCTTACTTCAATAATCATTTTTGGTAATGAATTTCTAGAAAGTTTTTTAGAAATACTACTAGTCAGATTGTCTACCCTTTGATAACATTCCTCTTTCTAAAATAACAACCTTATTCCCTCATCACCTTTTAATCAAAAGTAGTCTTTTTCACACAACCGTTTGATAATTTGTCTATCCTTTGTCAATTCTCAGTTTCTATTTATTTTAATGACAATATTTGTGGAGATTTGATTCCTGCAAGCTTCTGTGACAAATCCTTTAGAGGAATCGAGAACTGCCATTTTTAGATGTATTAATGATTACAAATATCGAAAATACAGAAGAGATATCAAAACTTTAAGACATATCCCTGGGGACTCTCGCTATTATACTCAACACAAAACGGTGAGATATAATTTTCTAAATCATCTCCTATTAAGCTTTCCCTCAACCAAAGAAGTTTAAAGAAAAAAGGAGATATTTATTAAAGCTGTGAGTAATAGATATTCTGTTTAGCTGATAAAATATGGAGACGTAAATTTATAGATACTTCGAAATTCCACAACTTTTCAAAATGAAAGAGAAAATCAGAAATTTGTATCCATTCCATACGATGCTCTATTCACCTGCGGTAATGGTAAGGTTCTTAAAAATATATGTATGACAATGGTTCATTTATGGCGAAATAAACTACAACTTTTTAGTCAATCCAAAAGATAAAATTGAAATAAACGAAAAGTCGTGGATTTACGAAATTAATCGTAAGGACTGTAATCAAAAGTATGTTGGGCAAACTAGACGATCAATTCAAACAAGATTCAAGAAACATATGGCTCATTTCAAAAATGGTAGAAGAAATAAGGGTGATATCGCCCAACATGCGTTTTGGGCAACTATAAAATATATAGTAAAAATTTAAGTTTAATTAGGAATGTAGCAAATACTAGACAAGCATTTGAAAGGTTGGAAATTACAAAGTGTAAAAATAGTATGAACAGTGACAAAGGCCCATCCCATATAGTCCGCTCAATTGGTTAGTTAGTTACGGTTCACTGAACCGCACCAGTAGTTTAGCTATAAATAAGATAAATTGTTAGAATGAGGTTAGTTCAAATCATCTCCAGATGATACCAACTTGACTGGCAAAACGAGTGTCGAGAGCAGTATATGGTGTTATGGTGTTTTGTAAAAAATCACGTCAGTGTCAGCTTCACATCAAAGGTTCCAACCCACTTCAAAAGTGCTATTTGTAACTCTTCGCTAGCCATGTTCTAAACTAACCGATTCTTATGAGTCATTTTTACTCTGCGTACTTTGTATAAGCATTTTATATCTACCAGAACTATGTGAGTGTTTCCGTTAAAATTACTGCAACAATAATTCTTACAGAAACTATATTTTAGGTAAAATTTTAAAAACACCATATTTTTGCCTCAATTAAAATTTGCATACTTTAAACATGAATGTTTACAAAGCTCTATAACTACAACACATGTAGAACTAATATGGCTGTATAGTGAGCATTAAAACCCATTTACATAAATTAAAAAATTATGTTACCAGAAAATATTTAACATCGGTGTAAACAAATTGTTTGTAATATTTGAGTTTGGGGTAAAGGAAATGAAATTCTACTGTTGCAGAATTGCCAAAAAAAATGTGTACAGCTATTAGACGAAACCAAATGTCTATTATATGTTGTGCTTACAATTTGTTTCCGTTCCCTGGTATTAGTATTTTCTATTCATAATAGAGGGTTAAAACCTTTTTTGCCTTAAGTGCTTTGAGATACTGTCCACAAATTCAGAGGCCTAGGTCTGGCTTAGATATAAATTATACATGAAATGTCTAACCCATGTGTAGAATAATTATTAGATAAACAAATAGAAAGGCAAAATTGACTTTCGTACCCTGGCCGGGACTTAAGTAGGCCAAATTCTTGAATGATACCGGTTGCTACAAGGATAAATAAAGATAATTCTCAATAACTAATGTTTCTGTTAAACGGAACATGAATATTTTTTACCCACATCGGAATGTGTTGTATCCCTTCTTTTTGTTGCTTTTTTTACCTTTTTTATTATGTATAGAATTAACAAAAATAATTACTATAATTTTTTTTTGTATTTGTAAGGTGGTTTTGCGATACAAAATTTTAAATAATTGCCATACCTTATTGCAATGCGTTCACTTGTTTACAGATTTAGACATTGAAAGTAATACGACACTTTAAAAACACTATAGCTTTGTTTTGGTTCCGTTTATTACTGTTCTAGAACTGTTCTTGTCATGCGCAAATAAGTTCCCGGCATGAGCAAATCTTACTGGTGACAAAAGTTTCTAATTAATGCATTGAGTACAAATCCATCACTTAGTTTGATTCATGATGAATAGACTGTGAAGAAATAGACAAGAAGTGCATTATTGGCCTCAAATCGAATTTTACGTGAAAATCTTGTGGAATTCCTGTAACTTGCTTATTATTCGTTTTTCAGATAATCTTACTGGTGGTACCAAAATAGGATATATTTTTTATTTGCGCATGACGGGAACTGTCCTAGAACTGTGAACATTCTGAACCAAAACAAAGCTTATAATTTGTTACTAAGTTTACTTTGCGGTTTGAGTACAGTTCTCTCTCAATATTGCTGATCAACTAATATAATCGTATATCACGAAACCTTATTTCAAATGCTACAAAGAACGGCGTATTAAGAACTTTAAAAAAGATCAAAGCCAAAATTTAATAATTATTGTGTTCTCGTATTTATTAATTCTCTGACCCATTTTCTTGATTATGCTCTATTTACTGGTCCACGCATTCAGTGTGATTTTAAATACCAAAGGATCACAATTTTTGCAAAAAATGTGTGCGGATTACTAATTTATATCTTTAGAACCCAAAATTGATATAAACTTCTGCCTATTAGGTACGGAATTTTGAAAATGTAATTTTTCACTTTAATGCATTTAATGTTGTTGCGCCAATGGACTGAGATAATTCATAAATGCGCCCAGAGATGGCGTTACTGGTACTAAAACTTAAATAGTCAGAATTGTCTGGCTTTGTCAACACAAAGCCCCACGTACTGATTTTTCGTTGTTGATATAATTTTTATTATTTATTTTTATCCTCGCGCTATCTATCCATTGCGATGTTTGTAGATAAACTGACTCTCAAAAAGGAATACGGCATCCCACTACGCATGCACGATACTCTCCTACGGGAAAGACAGGCCGATCGGGAAGTTGATCCCGGGATTTACGGACATTCACCGAAATTACCCGGGGTCTAGTGATTGCATAGTAGACCAAGAAGACAATATATACTGAAATATATTGTTTCATATTATAAACCAACAAAAAACTCAATAATCTCTCAACGATATAGAGCAAATTGTAGTTTGTTTAATTTATTACTGATTATAAACAAGAAGAACTCAATTTAACTAGTTCTGAAATGCTAATAAATAGCAAAACATCTACTAAATTATAAAAGTAGTTTTTTTGTTTTAATTAACCTATTTTTACTAATTTGTAATATCAGTATATATAGCAGATCACTAAATGTTCAGGGAATTTAACAATATAATAATTTAACACTATGAAAAATAAATTATTAAATTATGTGAATACGACAATTTATTGATTAAGAAATCAGAAATTAACGGTTTGTGTTCAGAAAAAACACAATGTTAATTTATTATTTCAATTTTAAAATTGCAATTTTTTAATCTGTTAACGCCATATCATAAAACGCTAAATGTGACATCATTCTTGTAGTAAGCAAACCCTACGGTTATCTTATCGTGACTGCTTTGTGAATATCTGTACTGATTTCGTCTTTTTTTTTCAAGTTTGTAATAAATAATCATGGAGGGCAGTTTTTAAAGGCAGACAGTACGAATTTGCCAAGAATTGACACAATAATGGTGGCTAAATTCTTTGCGACTAATCCTGATTTCTGTTCTGCCAAATTTCGGAACATTAAAACATTTGTGCAAGTAAATACCTAATATTTATACTTCTAATTTTAAAGATAATTAGGTACTTATGTTTATAAAAGTGTGTCTAATGTAGGTAATTAGAACATTATTTATTAGACCATCTTCAACATAACCTCAAAATTACAAGCATGACAGATATGGAAAAGACTTAATTTGTCTACATTAGTTGCAAAGTTCAAAGCTACTGAAAGTATAAGACAGAATAGTACTTACATCAATGTGTCCTCACAAAAAATACAGTATACTTTTGTTCGATAACAATTTTGGGTTTCTCCTGGCAAGTTTTAACCAACTATTTCTCATTTTAATATCATCTAGAAGTTTTACAAACAACTTTTTGTGATGTCTTTACATTTGTACTCTTGCAGTTCAGCACCAAGCACCACGTATAATAATGGAAACTCATTATTTTATATGATATATAAAAAAACGATATCGAGCGTTACTTGCGCTTGTTTGTTTACTACAAGAATAACGTCACAGTAGATAGTGACAAGGTGGTGCGTGTTTTCGCCCCAATTGACATATTTGAAATTTTGAATGCTATTTTATCTTATAACGTGATTTCATTTAAGCGAGATAAAAATTCCTGTGGATTAATACTACGATATGAACCCTTTAAGAAAAAAATAAAAATAAGAGTTAAATTGATTACTATCTTTTTAAATCTTACAACAGCTGTTTTTCAACTGGCTATAATTGTCATTTTATATGACAGAATTATTACTCAAAATGTATTCTTAATTTGATTTTCAACAAAGGCCTTTAAATGCCTTCGTCAAATCAACAAGACTTGCAAAAACAAAATTTATTTAGATAAATGCTTTCAGTTATAGTATTGCCTATGAGAAAGTATATTAGAATTTTGAAATATATTGATTTTATACATCTGATTGTATTTACTCCCCTAAGGATATACATATATTGAATGATACTTCGTTATATAGATGTAATATAAGTCACTTAAATACTCGTCGCAAATACGGTTATAGACTTGACTCAAATAATATTTTACACATTTATTGTCCGGAGTTATTTGGTTGTTTATACTTGAACGTTCCATCTTTTCAGGCTTGTTCGTATAGTTTATTTTATCATACTGAACTGATTCTGCTGTTAGTTCCTTGTGAAACATTATCAAATAATTTAAATATATGAAGGGAATTTGCTTTTTAATGTTTCAAATTTTTTTATTAGAAAATCTACACGTGTTTCGGCTTTTTAGGCCTTTGTCGAGTGTACAGGGAATAATGAACAGTAAAATTTGTCTTCATTGCTTATATAACCACATCTGATACCTACTATAAAACTATTAAAAAATGTGCTTTTATAAGTTGGACATTACTTTATTCTTTAAATCTAAATTATTTTGTCTAAAATATGGTGATCAGTAAAAATTTGTTGTTCACTCGTTAAATTTTTATTATTTTACCAGCTTTACTTATTTCTAATTGTTCTAATAGTTCAAGTTTCTTTCCTTTCTTTTCCGAATGGAGCAATTTAACATTATTTAAATCTATAAAATGACTGTTTTATATGCCATGTGTTGACATTCCCGTGTTATATACATTGTTTACAATAGATTTCTTGTGTTTCTTGAATCACTTTTTTACATTTCATCCAGTTTGTCCAATGTATATAGCATAGCAATTACTACATTTTAACTAATATATTTCTGTTTTTTGTAACTTTTCAGTTTTGTCATTATTAATTAATATTTTACCTAAATTATTTTTATTTACTGAAATTGTTCTACATCACAGTTTATTAAGTTTATTACTAACTCTGTTGTTGATCTTAGGCCTATAATTAATACATTTATATCTCTCATTGCATTCCTGTGAGGAACCGGCATAAAACTCTTTACGTAAAATTTTCTTTTGCTTGTTTTTTATTAGAGAAAGCCTAATAGATAATCTAATAAAAAACAAACAAGAAAAAATTTACGTAAACACACAATATTTTTTCAGCAATTACTGGTCCGGTGACATAGTTGGCTGGAGTATGCGATGGCAAGTGTGATTAAAAATCTATCTATCATAGCTGCGGGTTTGATTCCCGTCAACGGCACTAGCAATGTCAGTACAAATAGTTGTGTAGCCACGGTTTTTCTACGTGTCACCCCCTTCTTCGTCTTTGGATTCGGAGTCTGTCTAATTTCTAATTTCTTTTTTATTATTATTGATTCCAGTGATTTCATTAATAAAGTCAATAATGTAGAGTTACAATTATTGTATTTTGATTTCTTTTGAATTTGCAACCTTTTATCTTAACGTAATAGTAATCCATAATTAATTGGTCGAGAAATAATCAACACTGGATGGAATAGGTATACACAAGCCGTTCGTATAAGTTAAATGTTTGGGGAGGTATCAGTCGGCGCCATATCATCGTGCCATTCTTTATAGATGGAGATTTAACTAGTGTAATATCTTCGAAGCTACTTTTTAAATTTTATCAATAGTTAACTTATGTGAGGAAAAATAAATTTAGATTTATACCTAGTTAGATAACCAGTTTTTCATTTGAATGTATTTCTGGCTGCAGAGAAATATTGAATGAAATAGGGATTAATAAGCAATTAAACATTTTTAATATTTTTTTATTTTTCTACTTCCAACATGCTCTACATGCACGTAAAATCTAAATTAAACAATATTGCTAATCAATAAAACACTTGTCACTCAATCGAAGCACTAATCAATAAATTATTCTGGTTATGGAGCACTGGACACTTCACTTTAAATTTCACGAAATTATTTTTATTTATTTATTTATTTTTTATTTATTTTATGAATACAGCTGCCCAGACAGATATGCATCCAATTACAGGGCAGGAAATATACAAAGAAATATGTTCACAGTACAGAGTAAACAATTTAATACTAAATGTTTTACAGATAAATAATTACTATTAAACTAAAAAGAGAATGCAATAATTATGAGAAGATAGATTAAACAGTGGTTTGGTATGAACTAGAGGTTTACTTAAGAGCGATTCAAAATACATTGCTTTATACTATTAGCACTACAATTAAAAATATCAAGGTTCGACTGATAGCTTAAGTAATTTGAGCACATATTGTGAATAGGCGACGATTTTAGTACATTTGTTCTTAGTGTAGCTAGGTAGAAGATGTCGTCTGAGCGAGTTTGAGAATATGGAACTAAGAATATCCGGGCAGTCAGTTTGACTTGTTAATAGTTTGTGTAAGAACAACACAGAAAAGTAGATCCTACGTGTTGCTACGTCATTTAGATTAAATTTGGCTAGTAAGTCAGATTGTGGTGTGCCTCTGGAAGGATAAATTCCGTCAGCTTTGAATGAAAGATGTTTAACGTGCCTTCTCTGAACCCGTTCCAAATAAGGATATGAATATTGTAATGTGGGTTCCAGACAATACCACCGTATTCCAGTTTTGGCCGTACAAAAGCATTGAACAGGAGAGAAAGTGTGGAGATATCTTTAAAATGCCTTGAATTTCGCATAATAAAGCCTAGATTTCTGTAGGCATTAGCAGTTATGTGATCTATGTAGGCAGTAAAGGTTAGTTTTGAGTCAAAGATGACTCTGAGATCCTTGAATTGAGTGCATCTCGTAACTATTTCATTGCCTATTTTGTAAGAAAATTTTATCGAGTTATTTCTCCTTGTAAAAGTCATCGCGTTACATTTTGTTATATTTAAGGGTAATCTATTATTTTCACACCATGAATTTATTTTTGAGAGGTCATGCTGTAATCGATGGCAATCTTCTTCGGAGTTAATAGATGCAAACAATTTTAGATCATCAGCATATAGGAGGACATTACTTTGTATATCTTGGCAGATATCATTGATGAAGATTATAAATAATAGTGGGCCCAAAACAGAGCCCTGCGGAACTCCTGACGTCGCTAATACTTCAATAGATGAAAACCCATGATACTTCACGTTTAATGTTCTGTTGCCCAGATATGACTCAAAGAAGCTTAGAAAGTCAAGACTTAGACCAAAAGCTGACAACTTCTGTAATAGAAGCCCATGGTCTAATCTGTCAAATGCTTTAGACAAGTCTGTATAAATTATGTCTGTGTGACCACCATGATCCAGCGAATTTGCGATGGCATGTGTAACACATACCAAGTTGGTAATTGTAGGTCTACCTGCCAAAAACCCGTGTTGACCATAAGAGATTTGAGATTTAGCATGAAAAGAGATTATATCGTATAAGATAATTTCAAAAAGTTTGCCAAAATTACACAGGATAACTAGGTCTGTAATTTTCAATATCAGTCTTATCACCTTTTTTGAAAACAGGACAGATTTTTGATTGAGTCCATATTCGGGGAAATGTAGTGGTTCGCAGTGCTAGATTTAAAATGATAGAGAGTGGTAAAGCAAAGATAGAGGCACAGTGTCTTAATAAGAAGGCTGGTATACCATCGGGACCCATTGTGAGTTTATTTTTGAATTTTTTTAGTGTTTTTAAAACATCGTTTTCGGTAATGGTTGGAATATGAAGTTGGGGAACATTGCCTGTGGTTTCCTGTTCCATTAAGTTGTACGTGAATGATGTGATAAAGGACGATTGAAAGTATTGGGCAAATGCATCGATAATGCTCTGAGTGTCGTTTAATGAATTATTGTTGAAGCGCATCGAATTCGGTATACTGGTTGCATTTTTCATAGTATTAAGAAAAGACCAGAAGTTGCTCGGGTTAGTTTTAATGTTTGTTTCAGTGTATTGAATGTATCTTTTTGTGAGCATGTTCAATGTCTCTTTTTTATTTTGGAACGCATCTGCATCTGCTAATGTTAAATTGGTAAAAAGGCTATTTTAGCAGTGAACTATCACTGATATTAAATATGATTTGAACGAAACAACTACTCAGCGGGAAATACCCCGACCTGCATTGGATTATACCTTCAAATGATGATAGATCGGTAGCCAACATCATTTATCAATTCCTAACCAGATATAGACCGCTTTCGAACTTATTAGTTCTCTTCAGTATGCCATAGGTTATGGAACAGACAAATGATAGTGGCCGACCTGCTAGTTATATACTAACTAAGGTAAATTTAGTAGTGGTGAGAGGTATGTGAAACTTCTCATATGGTCCAAATGCTACTATCCGACCGACATCATAGATATCTTTGTGGCGGATAGCGACTTGCGAAGCAAGTACCGAGAGCGGCGACTTCTAGCCCAGGTGGACTAAACTACTGTTATTAAATATGATTTGAACGAAACAACTACTCAGCGGGAAATACCCCGACCTGCATTGGATTATACCTTCAAATCATGATAGACTCGACTGCGTCTCGGGTACTTTTCGTCAAATCATATCAAAATGAACTTCAGCAATTTTTAGGCAACACATTTTCATGCGCTGAATTTTCGATAATTTTTAATGCACTTAATATATTACTACAGAGTATATTTTCTGAACTTTTCAGCGCAATACTAAGGACATTTTACGTAAGTGCACCTCGTATTTTTAGCACTAAAACTGAGTTAGTATTATTTGTCCACCTACCATAAATTTATCCCTTATTGTCCTTATATATATCCTTTTATCAGTGCACCGAGAATGGCGCGGCAAGCTTGGCTGCATAGCGGATCAGCCGGTTCTGGCGTACCCAATTTCACAATTGACGCAGTCCTCTCAACCAAACCGATATTTCTATTTGTGGATTGGTCTCTCGAATCTATTTGCTATAGTCTTTTCGTTGTAATTCCTCGGTTGAAATCTGCGCTAGTGATAAATCTCATTTTATACGGCCTCTAAGAAGGGAAAAGACAGTCTGCCTTCGACTCCCTCGCCTAAATAGAAGTGTTGAAAATATATCCTTATTTAATATTGCACCGAATATTGAATTTTTCATACTCTCATAAAATTCTAGATAAGAGTATCGCTCTAAAATTATGATACATTCTTGGAGGAAAGTGTGATGCAGGGAAATAAAACTTTCCGCAATATAGGTCACACCTTTGAGTAATTCATGAAATCGCATAGATATAGCGAACTTAAAACGTGGGTGGTAAGACCGATACATACAATCTATTAGAATTGATGTAAGTAGCAGATAAGCTACACAAGTTTCTAAGGTTTGATGGAGATATTTCTTTACAGTAAACTAAATCAGTCTCTCGAGCTATATCTTTAATTATGTACGTATAATGAATATTCAGTATACTCTATGACCAGTTACTATCTACCCAGTGGTAAAAAAAATGGAATATTTTCGATTTTGTATTACTTGTAAGACGTTTTTAGAAATTAACTGGTGTCGGTGATGGCCATGTTGTAACTTACAAAGACTTACCTCTTACATCATGTCCTTTAAAAAGCTGTTTATGGTTGTCAGCATACTTGCATCATTAGTAAATCTTCTCTAGTATCCTCTGTTCTTTGTACAGCCAGGTTTACATATTTTATTTTTTGGCTCGCACGATTAAAATAAAAAATCTGTAGATTATTTAGATAAACGAAACAAAATACATAATAGACGAAGTATTTGTTATTGTTATTAATATTTGAATAATGAATTCTAAAAATTGTTTAAATTACAAAATAAAATATCTAGGTACAAATAAAAACGAATGCTTTAGTGATGTTTTCAAATTATTAATTTTGTTTTGTTTGCAAGTTTTAAAATTGTTGTTAAAATTCTTACTAAAAACAGCTTGGGCATTTTTGTTTGTCACATCAGAAAACGCCTCTAAAAATGCAAAAATATGATTTGCATACATAACAAGTATTTTGTTATTTTCGAGTAATCCCTTTAATTTATCACTAGTTAAGATTAGCGTAACTAACAAATTTGTATTTCATATTTGCGAAGATAAAGTTACTTTTCAGGATCATGAGGAAAAGAAAAAAATGTTCCAATGTTCCAGTGTACTTTTTATTTTTACCGCTTTCGTAACAACAAATGTGACCAATTTTTACTTTGTCGCTTCCATCACATCACATTAAAAAAACAAACAAAAAATTAGTAAAGTGTATGCACGTTCAGGCTATGCCTTAAGTGGGGTTACTGTCTTTTTTATTTACAAATATAAATATTTTTAATTAGTAAGCATATTTTATATAAATATACACTAAAAGCGCAGTAAAACTAACAAAAGTATTTATAACCTAGAATGCAGTAATAGCATGAAACAAAGTCACAGAAAAGTTTACACTTCCTGACAAAACGTATCTGTTCCGCGTTTAGTGGCCACCGATTACTTTGACTAGCAACAAGCCGAGGTCGCTCGAAACTTAAGTGATGAATGCGTAGTTCTCGATGCATGTCGTATATTCGTCCTTTATCTCCGCTCGATGGACTGCATTACAACGGGCTGAATTTTCAGATTATTTTTGAAGCACGAAATATAGCTATTAGACTATTTCCAGAACGAAACAGAACAAGAAATATATATTTTTATTAACTGAATTAACAATTTAAATTATTACAATGAAAAATGCAATTGTTGTTGGTTATAATATGGCTGGCCGAGGTAGATGTAGACGATTGTATCAGTGTATTTTCTTGATTATTTAACGTAGCAGGCTCAAACTGTGCAATTTCCTGATTATAAGCTGATGCGGACGACGTCGATGACTTAACCTGATGTGTTGTTTCCTCCAGTGTAGTTGAGTCTCCTTCACTTTTCATTTTCTTAATAATTTTTTCATGATATTGATCATTCAGTTGGAGGTAAGGTTTAATTGAACTTGTGCTTGAATGACCAGTGATTTTTATTAGCTGGTCTTCACCAACCCCTCTTTTGCCAAGGCTGAAAACGCGGAGTATCGCAGAGAATGACTGATAATTTTTTTCGCTGAAACAGCCAGTCCAACTTCTTTTTCTATATTTTTAGTCCATTTCGAAAATTCATCCCTTCCTATAGGTATGTCCTTATACCCACTTGCCACTGAATTTCCATTGAGGGTTTGCCGTCATGAAAAAATGATTGCTTTTCACATTTCCTCGTTTTGTACAATATTATAGGGCACAAATCTACATAGATTCTGTTTACAATTAACCACTGCACACTTTTTAGCTCCAACTTGAGCAGTTTTTCCAAAGATCGGGTAATAGCGAATCATTCCGGTTTTGTTCCTTAAATTGTCTACTTCTTCATCAAAATAAGATGCTATACAATTTACGGCTTTCCCTTCCCTCCAGGCTAATTTGTAAGAAAATACATGCAGTCCTTCAGGAGTCTTTTCGTTGCAAAAGTGAATAGGCTTTTAGAATTCATTGTTGCATAATGATGTTGAACTTACTTTGCACTTCGATGGAACTGCCTGTCATTCTTTCCTTTTCGAATCTCGAACCGCTCTTGCTTCCTTGTACTCTTTTGCATCAAATGGGTTCACTTTTCTGGCATACTCGTTGAAAAATTGTCCATGAGCTTCTTGGCTGTGGTGTTCCAGATTGTTTTGATAGTCATTTCCTTGTAATCTTCTCCATTCATTTTACGCATGTTATACGCCCAATCTTTAAGTAGCTGAGAAAAATGTAGTACTATCAAATTGACTGTCTTTCCTTGCAAAATATGGAAAATTGTTTCCACACATATGCTTGGGATTTTTTCGTGTTCTCGGACGTATTTTTATCGATACTTCTTTGTGTAATATTTTCCTCAGGGAACACACCGAAATGATTCATTTTACCACTCAAAATGGCTTCACACGAATAATATGTTTATTTATTACAAATCCTTGGCAACGCAAAAAATCACGGGGGTATACTTTTACCCATGCCACAATTTTTATGCGGATTTATTTAAAAGTCGAATTTTTAAATAATTATTTTTTATAAAAAAAACCCAAAATATTTAAAAAGTAGGTAATTAATTATATTCCTTTTGCTTCTGTAAGCCTGCTTCACTTCAACCAATATGATTCAACTGACGTTTTAAGCTGTCAAGACCAGTGCAATTTTCGCTGTAATTTTATGTAAAATTTTCACTTTCGCTGAAAGTTTGTTCTTATTAGTTCAAATTTTCAAAATCGTGCTATTTCATTGGTTCTTAAATGTGAGGGAAATAGGTATATAATAAATTGAAATTTTTGACATTACCCTCAAATATCGTGGACTTAAATTTTTTATGAAATTCAAAATTCCATTCGATATCATAATATGGTTCATTTTTGATATTCAGATGCAATATGAAGCGATTATTTTTTTATTATAATGAAATTATTTGAAACAAATCAAAATAATTTTTTCCTGATAGGCAACAATTACTAATTTTTTTTCAAATAATAACCCCTAATTTTTCCTTTCCTATAGGAATTGTCATAATTTAAACCTTAAATCGATGGAAATATAACAGCTTTCATTATAAATTAATTGTGGCAAATTTAAAACATTTGGTCTCGTATTAAAGATGTTAATCTAAAGCATTAAAATAATTTTCAAATGTGGAAATGAATGAAAATTTATTCATAAAACCATATCACAAAAAAAATCACACAAACTTTAAGTATTAACTAAATTAACATTTATATTTATGTGAACTATTTTGAAAGGAGATAAATAGGTATTTTGTGCTTAGGCGAAAACTGTAAACTAATACAAAGAAAGAGAAGTTTCCCTGGAAGAAGTTATAAAAATGTAATGTGTCACGTTTTTAATCTTACCAGTTTAGTAAACATGGTCGCATTATAAAAAAAAATACCTTGAATTTATGTTAAATATTCAAAATCCTCATTTCTGCATATATTAATTCTTCTAACGAATTTCCTCAAACAATTATCGAACTGTTCTAGAGTTATTTCATTTATAGTTCTTTTGACTCGTGCTTTTAGTTCTTTCCGAGTGGCTGACTGTACAATGTAGACTATATCTTTCAGAAAACCTCAAATATGGAAGTCCATTGGTGTCCTGGGAGGCCACCTGACCGGTCTATTTGTACCACATTGATTCTAGAAATTCGCGTCTAAATAGTTGTTGACTATTCGGACATTATGAGGTGGGGCCTCTGTTAAAGAAAGTAATAATTATACGTACTTGAATGATTGGTTGCCTATCTGTAAGCTGTAAGTTTAAGTGTTTTGCAGGCCTGACATTAGAGGGCAGGTTAGTCTAATTTTTCATAAAATGTCAAGTAGTTGTACGGTTGTAGAACGCACTGTTAATGTTTATAAAACGTATGTATTCTCTGTTTTGTTTAAATAAAGAACTATAAAGTTCAGTGCTTTTGTAAAACTTAACCCAAGAGGTTATGGGCCCAGGATACTCGAAGTAATAAGATTAAATCGTAAAAAGAAAAGTAAGAAGTTCAGTGGTAAGAAAGAAGTAAAAAAAGTAAAAACAATGGCGACGAATATAAGTTTTGATGAAACTACGCAAATTGAAAAGTTAGTAGATGCAGAGTCTTACCAGATCTGAAATTTTCAGATTGTTATTCTATTTAAAGCACGTGGACTGCATGAAATTGTGACAGGTGAGCGGAATTTACAAGATTTGACAAATGATCAAGAAAAAGCAGATTGGAAAAGAAAGGACGCTAAAGCTCAAAAGGCTATAGTTACGTCAATTGATAAAAAAGGTATTGATGCATGTAATTAACTGTGGAACATCAGCTGAAATGTATAAGAAGCTTTGCAATGTTTATCAAAAGGATAACCAACAACATAAGTGCACCTTACTACAGGAATTTTTAATTTTAAGTATGAAAAGGGCAGTGATATTTCACTCCACATAAGTAAGTTAGAAAATTTGGTATTTCGATTAAGAGCCCTAAATCAGACGATCGATAACGAAATGCTGATATCAAAAATTTTAAGCACATTGCCTGAAGACTATAAGCATTTTCGAACAGCGTGGGACTCAACACCAGAAAAGGAACGTTCCCTAACAAATTTGACATCTAGGTTAATAGCAGAAGAAACAATGAATAAAACAAATGAAAGTGAAAAATCAGTAGCATTTACTACATCAGAAAAAGTGTGTTATCAGTGTAAAAACCAGGACATATTGGAAAATTCTGTAAAGCAAAAGGTGGAGCAGGAACGAGCAAAGAAATAAAGTGCTATAGATTTGGCAGACCTGGATATTTTGTCAAGAATTGTACAATGCGAGAAACAAACAGAGAAACGTGTAAAATATGCAACAAAAACAACCATAGTGAAAAAGACTGCTATTTTAGAAATAAAAATAAAGATGGAACATCCAAACCAGAAGATAAAAAGGTGGCATTCCTTACAGAACAAGTAAATAGTAAAAAACTAGAAAGTAGCATGTTTGTAGTAGACTCAGGTTCGTCGTCTCACATGGTAAATAATCCTGACCTATTTAGAAGTATCGAAGATATAAATACAGAGATTGGTGTGGCTAAAAAACATGAAACAATGAAAGCAGAAGGTAAGGGACCAGTGGAAAGTAGTACTTGCGTTTTAGAAAAAGTCCTGTTTGTACCTGAGCTTAGTAAAAATCTGTTATCGGTTAGTGCAATAACAGAAAAAGATGGTGAAGTTACGTTCAAGAAAAACAAAGTATACATAACAAAAGATAATAAAACTATATTAGAAGGTGAGAAGAATGAAAATGGGCTCTATTGTGTAAATATTAATAAAAAAAATGAAGAAAGCATGCTAACAGTGAGTAAAAAAGATAAAGTGCAAGATTGGCACATAAAACTAGGGCATATAAATGTAAAAAAATTAAAACGGTTGATAGACGATGAAATGGCAATAGGTCTAGATATAAATAAAAAAGATTGTGACTACCTTGAACTACCATGCGAAGTATGTTTAAAAACTAAGCAAACCAGGATTCCATTTAACACTGAGAGAAGACGAGCTACAAGACCACTTGAAATTGTACACACCGATGTAGCAGGTCCATTAGATCCACCAACCTGGGACGGTAAAAATTATATATTGACTGTACTATAATTTTACACATTATGCTGTAGTTTACTTAATGAAAAATAAAAATGAAGTGTTTGAATACTTGAGGGGAATATGTTGAAGAAATGGAAGCCTATAAAAACCAGAGAGTGTCAAAAATAAGGAGTGATAATGGAGTAGAGTATACCAGCAATGAAATAAGAAATTGGTGTCGAAGAAAAGACATTGTAATGGACACTACAATACCATACACGCCTCAACTAAATGGAAAAGCTGAACGTCTCAATCGTACTCTTTTAGAGAAGGCGAGATCATTAATTTTTGGTTCTGGATTGTCGAAAAATTTTTGGGGCGAAGCTACGAGAACTGCAACGTATCTGTTAAATAGAACTCCATCTGATACAGTTGAAAAAACTCCATGTGAATTGTGAACAAACAAAAAAGCCAGATTTGTCTCGTTTGCAAATATTTGGAAGCGAAGCATTTGCGAAAGTTTTAGGCTACCTGAAGAAACTAGACGAAAGAAGTAAAAAATACATTTTGTGGGATATGCACTTAACGGATATAGATTATGGGATGAAGAAAAAGAGAAAATTTTAGTTTATAGAGATGTCGTATTCAAGAATTCGAAAAATCTGACTCCAAACAATCGACTTGTACCAGGAGGCGTAAAAATGGAAATAGAAACAAAAGAAGAAGAAAACGAAACTACCACCGAAACAAAAGAAGAGGAAGATTTAATAGAGGATGAAGCGAGTGAACATTTAAACGAAACAAAAGACGAAGAAGAACTCGTGCAAACATTGGGAGAAGGATCACGACAAGAAGATAGGAGAGGTAGAGAGATAAAAATACCAAAAAGATACGAAGACTATGTAATGTTATGAAGAAGCTATTAACGGACCAGACAAAAATGAATGGAAACACGCAATTGAAGATGAAAAAAATTCATTAAGCAAAAATGACACCTGGGATTATGTGGATATTAAAGAAATTAACGGAAAAAAGATACTGACAAATAAGTGCCTGTTCAAGATCAAAGATAATGGAAGATATAAGGCAAGGCTAGTAGTCAGAGGATGTCAACAACGCGAAGGCCTAGATTATGAAGAAGTGTTTAGTCCAGTAGTAAATGTGAGCTCATTACGTGTACTATTAGCTTTATCAGTGAAAAATAATTACGTTTCTAAGAAACTTGATATTAAAACAGCATTTTTGTATGGCGACCTGTATGAAGAAATCTACATGTCGGTACCTGAAGGTTATGATGCAACTGAGAATAAAATATGTCGATTAAAAAAGGCATTATATGGACTTAAGCAGGCACCGCTCAGATGGAATGAACATTTGACAAGTTATCTGAAACTAAAAGGTCTAAACACATTAAAAGTCGAGCGGTGTATTTTTAGAAACAAAAATGGGACGTTGTTCTTAGCAATATATGTAGATGATGGTTTGATAATCGGAAAGAATGAAAAGATATTGATAACCTATTAAAGGACCTAGAAGAAAAATTTGAAATAGTGGCATACAATGATGTAACAACATTTTTGGGCATAAAAGTTGAGAGAAATGGAGATATGATTAAACTTAGTCAAGAAAATTACGTGGACACAGTGTTGAAGAGATTTCAAATGGATCAGGCTAAATCAGTAATTACTCCTATGACTAACAATAATGTGGTGAGTCCAACAACATCGACCGGAACGGAATTTCCCTATAGAGAAGTAATTGGGAGCCTTCTATATTTATCAAATAAAACACGACCAGACATTGCTTATTCGGTGGGCTACGGCAGTCGAAAACGAGAAAATCCCTCTAACATGGACATTAACAATGTAAAAAGAATAATGCTTTACCTAGTGTCGACCAAAAATAATGGTATAGTGTACAACAAAACTAGCAAGAGTGAATATTATGAAATGATCGGTTACTGTGAGTCAGATTTTGCCGGGGACTCTGAAACAAGAAAAAGCACAACAGGTTACGTAATATATTTTTGTGATGGACCAATTAGTTGGTGCTCGCGCAAACAACCGGTTGTAGCGCTCTCTAGCACTGAAGCGGAATATATAGCTGCTGCGGAATGTGTTAAAGAACTTTTGTTTTTAAAAACTTTATTAGAAGAACTCGTTGGTGAAACGGTTAAAATAAAATTAATGATGGACAATCCAAGTGCAATGACATTAATAAAAAATGGACAGTTCAATCGTCGGAGCAAGCACATCGATGTAAGATTTCATTTTATCAACGAAAAAGTGAAAGAAGGTCTAATCAAGATTGAATATCTAGCGACAGAAGCAATGATTGCAGATATTTTAACAAAGCCATTGAACAATATTAAGTTTATAAAACATAAAACTGCATTAGTGAAGTAATCCTATTAAGAATGGATAAAAATTGTTCTTTTGTAAGTTTATTCAGTTTATTATTTAGTTTACAGTTCCTATATAATTATTAGGAGAAGGTGTTAAAGAAAGTAATAATTATACGTACTTGAATGATTGGTTGCCTATCTGTAAGCTGTAAGTTTAAGTGTTTTGCAGGCCTGACATTAGAGGGCAGGTTAGTCTAATTTTTCATAAAATGTCAAGTAGTTGTACAGTTGTAGAACGCACTGTTAATGTTTATAAAACGTATGTATTCTCTGTTTTGTTTAAATAAAGAACTATAAAGTTCAGTGCTTTTGTAAAACTTAACCCAAGAGCCTCATCCTGCTGAAAAAACAGTCTATCTCTGGCCTCTCTTGGCAATTGATTTACAAAATCATTGTTAATATTAGTACAAAATTCCAGATATTTCGCGGAAGTCAACTGACAATCAAAAATTATTAGGTGGCAATACATTACCAAACATGCTCAACCAAACTTTAAAACCAAATTAGTCTTGCTGGTTCCCTTCTCTAAAGTGGTGTTGATTTTGTTGTGTCCTGTATCTAGTATTTTGCCGGTTGAATAATCCCAGATCCGTAAATCTTGATTCATCAGAAAATAGTAAATCATTGTTTCTTCTAATGTTAGTTATGGCTCAGTTACAAAATGTCACTCTTCTTTCAAAATCGTAAATGTTGATTTATTTGATATTTAAAGTTTTTGTAATTGTGTTTCTTTAAAATCCTTCTTGCAGATTCGTGGCTAATATTTAACTCATCACCAATTTTTCAGAGGGATACAGTCCTATCAATTTCAACAAGGGCTTTTACTTCAATCTCCTCATTTATAATTACCCCTTCATTTTCATCATTTACCAGGTAAATTTTTCTAAATTAAGCTTCTAGTCTTACGAAATAATTTGCTGTTGGTGTCTTCTGTTTGGAAACTTTGTCCGTAGTTTGTTGCAACAGCTCTGGAATTTTCAGAATTCGCCGTAAACAGTAAACGTAAAGGAGCAGCAACAATCGGTTAGCTATTTAAAAACTGACAGTTCAAATAATATTATGTGATTCTCATTTATTTCCATAGGCAACTTACTTTATTTGCAAATTATTTTAATACCAAAAGAATAAAAAATTTTAATATTTGAGGATAATGTCAAAAATTTTGATTTACTATATAGAAAATTTCGTGCATAATCAAAATATGTTAAAATATACAGGGTGTTCCACTTAAAAATTCAAAATTGATGACACTTCCGGTGAAACCGGAAGTGGTATTGATAATATTTGTTCTTCAAAATAAGTCCATTTACTTCTCATACGTGTTTTAAATTTGAAAATTTTATTCCAATTTGTAAAAAAATAGCGGGCTGGTACATGATCTCGTTGACACCCGGTGAAGGACAACTCCCTGTGGACGATGTCAAAAATGCTTCAACGAGGTGATAATCAAATCCCCGTCATTATTAGTAATGGACGTACGTCCTTGTCCGACAGGGAGAAAGCCGACGCCGTGGCTGGCTACCTTTTCGAAACATATAATGCTAAACCGAATGAGACCGAGCACCAGGTCAATATTGACGCAAATATGGCACACATCCCTACATACACTCCTATCCCCCCACACAAACTCGCAAAACTCCTCACATCTCCTAGTACACTTAAATCCATACTGAAAACACTACCTAATCTCAAAGCCCCAGGTCCCGACACCATCCCAAATCTATTATACAAAAAATTGCCACACAAAACCATAGTCCAAATTACCTACATTATAAACGCGTCGATACGCCTACAGTATTTTCCCACAGCGTGGAAAACCTCAATTATTGTGCCCTTCCTGAAGCCAGGTAAGGACCCCGTTTTACCATCTAGCTACCGCCCCATCTCCTTGCTTAACACGCTGGGGAAGGTGGCGGAGAAAATTCAGCTCATAAATTTAAATAAATTTATTAACAAACATAATTTACTACCCAACATACAATTTGGCTTCAGAGGGGGGCACAATACCACGCTGTCGTTGTGTAGAGTGGTGCACGACGTCATCGAAGGCTTCAACAAAAAACATTGCACTAAAATGCTGCTCCTGGATATCCAGAAGGCATTCGACACAGTCTGGCATGCAGGCCTCCTGCATAAATTGCTTGAGCAGCATAAACTTCCTGTTTATGCTGTGTCCTTCTATAAATCATACCTAGAGGATCGACAATTCTCTGTTAAAATCAACAATACCCTCTCCGGCTCGCATCCAATAAGGGCGGGTGTGCCCCAGGGGACGGTGCTGTCTCCGGTTTTATTTAACCTATATGTCTCGGACATCCCGACACATCCACTTACACAGACTATTATGTACGCGGACGACACGACGATCTACTCCCAGTCCTTCTACGCCCAAACCGCAACCACCAAGTTGCGGTACCACTTGGACAAAATTGTTAAGTATCACAAGGACTGGAAGATAGTAATTAACGAAACAAAAACAGAGACAATCAACTTTACTAAGAAATTCACAAACATACGGACTTTCACACCACTTACCATAAACAATAGAGTTATTGAGGGAGACTAAAGTTGTTAAATATCTTGGGGTCCATTTGCACCAGCGGCTTTCTTTTAAGCCGCACATTACTAAAACCTTAAATAGGGCCTACATGGCATTACATCGGCTATATCCGCTCGTTAACCGACAGGCGGTGTTAAACACCAAAAATAAGCTACTAATTTATACCACTGTTATTAGACCCATATTAACATATGGATGCGTCGTCTGGAACAGGATGTCTGACACACAGTTCGGGCGTCTCCAGACGACGAAAAACAAACTTTTACGTCTCCTCACTAACTCTAATACATACATAGACACGCAACGACTCCACGAGACAGCTAACTTACCCTACATTAGAGAGTACATCACACAAACGGCACAAAAATTTTTTAGACATAACATACTACACTCAGTACTTACAGCACATATTACAGACATCAGACACTACCACGGCCATCAGCACACTCACAAAGTAATACATGAAAACCTCCCGATCTATTACGAATAAGATTAACACTACACACAAAACTACAGACATAACAAACTACCCCTTTTATACCACCATCCTACATACCTAAAACCTAAATCTTTCTTAGATAACTACTCTTGTACCTACCTACCCATTTCACACACACATTCTAAATTCAAAATGTTCTTAAGCAGGTTTTTTTCTTTAGCTTTTTCCTGCAAGACAGACTATAACATTTATAGTATTTTTGTATTCTTTTAATTATTATAAGCCATGGCAAATCAACTAAACATGCTTTAATTTTACAGGAAAGCATTCATCTCTACCCCTAACAACGAAAAGGGTACTGCCAAGCCACCAGGGCCATAACACCGGCCGGCTGCCCAAGAATACCCAGCTTCTTATTTTGTACCCCATTCAAGTTGATACAATGTATTTAATTATTAATAAATATTTTAAATTGGAATTGGAATTGGTATACTGTAGTGTAATTTAATGCTAATTGATTTATTGTCTTTGAGCATTTTGTATATTGGTCATTTATATATTTTATTGGTATAATAATTTAGGATAAAGATTAGAGAAACATTTTTACAAGAAGACTTCATAAAATAATCCGCGGACAAACATAAACACATCTTATATTTATTCTGGATTTGGACGGTGAGCTTTACGGTAGTATAACAGGAAACAGTATAGACTGATCTGGTAATCTCTTGAGCTTTGACTTTGGCAGGTTCCGCTTTATGTCATTGTAAAACTAGTAATATTCCACCACATTCAAGCTTTCGTGCTGTTCACATTAAAATCTCTGGTAACTTTTCATCACCCTTTTAATTGTGTTTTTTATTAAAGTTAAACTTCTTTATACTCTGATACGCAGCATAAGTTCTAATAATGGGTAATATAAAATATGAAATAAAACGGCTCTTTTAATTACTTAGTTATAATTAAATAAAATTATAAACACACTCAGTGACGGCTGGTAGGTTATATTGGAGACATACTTGAAGATATTATTATCAACACTTGAATAAAAATTTTTTGCAAAAAAAGAGTGTGATTAAAATTTAAGAAAATGTTATCACCCAGGTTATTTTTTAGACAATTAGCAAAATACTTGAATAATGTATTTTTTCATAATTACGAGGAAATTTTTTTGATAGGTTTCAAGTTATATTAAGAAATTATACATTTTAGTTTTAATTAATTTTTTATTGTGCTAATATCAAAGTATTATTCCCTTCAAGCCATGGAATCAGTTATTCAAATTTTTTCGTCATCAAGAGTAGCTTCCCTGACTTTCGCCCCATGGGCTCCAAAATCTAATGGGATAGAATCTTCTGTGGTGCATTAATCATCATCAGGTACGGATGTTTGAGGACCCACAGCATATACCCGTTATTCAATCAATGGCATCATCATCAATGCCACAGGAAAAGGATACAGAACAGGAGCTGACTGTTGAGCTTCAAAAGGATTATTAACACCATTAAAAAGAAAAAGCAGCTCTAAGGAAAGTTACGGCTTAGTTTCTACAAGAAATGCATAGATATTTGTGTGTAAAGTCGGGTAAATGTTTGAGAAAGAATGGCAGGTGAAAGGAAAAGATATCTGCATATATGTCAAAAACGAGAAAGTGGCAGGGACATCATATTTTGAAAACGAGGGGAATGAGGCTCAAAGTGATATGGGTAATTTTAAATATAGGCAACTTTCATTTTTGTGATAGTGGGGATTTATATAGATTTTATATTTTATTTTTCATTTATCTTGTATTATATTTAATAAATAATTTTTAAAATTACTTATTTTTTTTACTAACATGATTTTATGGTGGAAATAATGATAACGCCATACAATTTTTTTTGTTGCATTTATAACTTTTCAAACACCAAATCGACAAATATATTATTTTTTCAAAGATAATAAAAGTATGCTCATACACAATGTACAAGATTGAATTAATAAAACGTATTATAGATATTATAGATATATAGAGATATATACATATTATATTTAATGATAAGAGAAAGTACAAAAGATAATGTGCTTCTATTTTCTTGGAATTAGTAGCTGCTGTATAGTTATGTTCCGTTTCAACGATGAATTTGAATTTTTCTTTAATTAATTTCGCATAGGTGCAATTTTTACTATACCTTAAATGATCTTTAATAGCCACATCATCTGACTTCCATCTATGAATTTTAACTCTGCACCAGAAACTGCGTACCATAATATAGTAGAAACCTGATAATGCAAGTTCTGCTGGGCATTAATCTCCAGTCCATTCTCCAAATGATAGTAAACGTTAATCAAATGTATGTGTGATAAATATACCTATAAAATTTTCAAAAATTTTTTCAGTATGGATGCTTTATGCTGAGTAGTTGTTTCCTTCAAATCATATTTAATAACATTAGTTTAGTCCACCTGGGCTAGGGGTCGCCGCTCTCGGTACTTGCTGTGATGCAAGTCGCTATCCGCCACAGAGACATCTAGGATGTCGGTCGGATAGTAGCATTCAGACCATATGAGAAGTTTCATACCTCTCACCACTATTCACTTCACCTTAGTTAGTATATAACTAGCAGGTTGGCCACTATCATTTGTCTGTTCCATAACCTATGGCATACTGAAGAGAACAAATAAGTTCGAAATCGATCTGTGTCTGGTTAGGAATTGACAAATGATATTGGCTTTCCATCTATCATGATTTGAAGGTCGGGGTATTTGCCCGCTGAGTAGTTGTTTCCTTCAAATCATATTTAATGCTTTAAACTATATGAGAAGTGAACTAATTGAGTGCCACTTCTTAACTGACACCATTAACCAGTCAGGAAGGTACGTAGAGATTTCACGATATAATGGATGGTACTATCCCCTCTCTCTTACTATCACTGAGAGATCCTTGACACACCCACCAATATCGAGGATGAGTGGCGGGTTTTCCAGGTATATAATACATACTAGTATGGAACAACAAGCAAATTATACAGTATGTGGAATCACATCTTTATATCCTTTGGTGCATATCCATATACAGACGAGCACTAAAACAGCAGTGAACTTGCGTACTGCATCTTTCGTCTATTTTGAATAACATACATAAATGTTCTGCGACACCTTCGGAGACCTCCCACCTACAGATGAATCACATTAGATGGGGCGGTCCTTATCCCCTCTCTTACTACAACAGTGTCCTATGACATCCCTCACACCACTTATGGATACCTCCCATCCACTGATGGTGGGGAAAGTGGTGGTATTTCCCACTAGATGGGGGTGGGCGTGGCTTGTGAGAAGTGTGGCTTGTGGAGGGAGAAGTGGTGGTGGAGTATCACAAAACTCGTTCCTTACCTACTTATAAATTTATAAAAAAAAACAATACTTTTTAACCAAATCTGTCTATATGTTTGTGTACATATATTTTCATAATCAAGAGGAAAATTTTTAGACAGATTTGATTAAAAAGTATTGTTTTTTTATAAATTTATAAGTTTTGTGGCACCTCCGCCACCACCTATATATATTGCACCTATTTTACTAATTGCCTAAAAAATAACTCAAGGCCATCATGATTTCAACTACGTTTTCTCAAATTTTAATCGCATTCTTTGTAACTGTTTCATTTAATTGTAAGTGTTGACATTTGATAGTCATGCCTCAAGGTATCGCCGCCATTGATCTCACTCGAATCATCACAATATATTAATATAAATTATATAATCCTTTATTATCCTGTCTATAAAGACTTTGGATAATCAATTACAACTTAATTATGCAGTAATCTCAATCTGCCGTATTAAACTTCATGTTATTAGTTAAAAACGTACACTGATTATTTTAGACGGCTTACTCCATGTCCTAGCTTTATTCTTGACTTACGGGTTACAGTATTCTTCCCAAGGATTTCGAGTATAGATAACAGGAAAACAATTATATCAACTAAGGCAAGTATGGTCGATTGAGCAAAATTTTCAAAAAATAAATGTTTTTAATCGCAGAATTTTCTTTGTTTTTACTTTTATTGATACGACATTTGCCCTATGATATATAAATGCTTGAAGAATACGAATCCTTTTTTTTACAAACCAGATTTTTGTAGTTGAATAAGTGTACAAATTAATGTTGATACATGCTTTTCCTCATTAATATTGTTTTGTATTGAAATACATTTTAATCAAAACAGTTTTAATAATATCCACCAATGGTAATTTGATAATCCATAATACACGTGAAGGAGAATATAAGCTATGCTTTTAATACACGATTTAATCAGGGATTTAGAAACTTTCGTTATCGCCTCAAATTTCCTATATAATATTCTAAATACTGTTAAATATATCGATTTTGCTGATAGTAGTTACCACCTCACTAAATATTTTGTTAAGACATTCGTTCAAATATGGTTTCAATATGATGGATAAATTGAATAAGATAAAACAGCACCAAAGTCACCTTGGACCTCAATCTCACTTACTTTTTATGACTTATTAAGAAATAAGTATAATAAATGCCGTTATGAAAGAGACGATCTTGAATAACGGACAGAGTATCATTATACAGCAAGGACTTTGAAATATTGACATATCGCAGTAGGTGTGGTGGGAAACTCTGTCACATCTCCCATACAAACGGTCCGACTAAGTTCAACTAAGTTAATTGTATGAGTAAACCGGTTAGTGCCATCTTATGAAATTGTGACTTTTGTGTTTATGCGATGTGATGCACGGTTAAGACCCGTACTCCACGACAAAGTGAAAGTTTGACAATATTTCTTATATTAGGGACAGAGCTTATATATATATATATATATATATATATATATATATATATATATATATATATATATATATATATATATATATATATATATATATATATATATATATATATATATATATATATATATATATATATATATATATATATATATATATATATATATATATATATATACATACATACATACATACATACATACATACATACATACATACATACATACATACATACATACATACATACATACATACATACATACATACATACATACATACATACATACATACATACATACATACATACATACATACATACATACATACATACATACATACATACATACATACATACATACATACATACATACATACATACATACATACATACATACATACATACATACATACATACATACATACATACATACATACATACATACATACATACATACATACATACATACATACATACATACATACATACATACATACATACATACATACATACATACATACATACATACATACATACATACATACATACATACATACATACATACATACATACATACATACATACATACATACATACATACATACATACATACATACATACATACATACATACATACATACATACATACATACATACATACATACATACATACATACATACATACATACATACATACATACATACATACATACATACATACATACATACATACATACATACATACATACATACATACATACATACATACATACATACATACATACATACATACATACATACATACATACATACATACATACATACATTTGTTAGTGCCAGGTATTTGAACCCCCGAACTGTTATAAGAAAATTTTTAATGAATAATTATTTAAAATAGGAATAATTAATTAGTTAATCAATACTAAAATAATTCTTAATAATGCTGCCAGTTAGTGAATTAAGGATTGGAAATTATGTATTATTTTGCCGTTTAGGCCGACTCTTTTATGTCTTAAGTAAAATATTTATTTCAGTTCAATTTTAAATTGTATAGGTAAAATATCAGTCTATATTAGAAAATACCGCTAGCCTGAAAGACAAATTGAAATAAGTTATTTTTGAAAGAATTTTGAGCTATTGGCTCGTTTGACAAAAAAAAAAGAAAAACAAACTTACATTCTTTCTTTCTACATCCTTGTAACAGTTATGAAATAAAATATTACATAAACAAACAAAAAATTAGAGAAGTTCCTGGATTTGATACCATTAAACCTGAAACGCTTAAAGAAATATCAGAATACGTTATCGTCACTCCTCTGATATACTTAATAAATAAGTCTCTTAGTTCATGTATTTTTCCGGCCATTTTTAAAGTTACTATTGTAAAACTAATTTATAAAGGTGGAGATCAAAAGTCAGCTTTAAACTTTAGACCAATCTGCCTTATAACAAGCCTTACTAAAATTTTTGAAATGGCATTAAAAACCAAAGTCCTGAGGTTTTTTGATAAACACAATATTTTGTCAACGCTGTAACGGTCCACTTTTTTGGCCTAATCATAAGCCCTATCTTTAACGAGTAAACCACTTGCAGTCGCAGTAAGTTAGTGCCTGTTTAATTTAAAAATCTGATAATACGGCCCTGCGAGCTTAAATTATTATATTTAAAGAGTCAAAGGCTGGAATTTGAAAACACTCAGTAAAAGTACATATGCCAGATAATATGGGAAAATAAATATAATCTCTGATGTTAAAAAGAGATTCTTTGTATTTTTTATATGCATTATATAAATTTAAATCTGTAGTGTGTAGAACTAATCGCGCGTGACCATGTCTGTTTCTAAGGAAGTTTGCGTAACCTGTAACCCTGTGATTGGTCAAGAACATGTGAGTGCACGGGAGCGCGCGGGGTGTGGGCAGTTCACAACCAGGTCGATCGCGGATCGATACAAGTCTGCCTCGGGCAGTGGTAGAGACTGAACGTAGAGTTCGCCTAGGGCGATGGAGTAGTAAGTACGTAGGGATTCCGCCTAGAGCGGTGGTAGAGTGAAGATGAAAAGTCCGCCTAGGGCGGTGGTGGCGAGCGAACTTATGTAAGTGCTGCCAAAGACAATTAGCGGCTGCCTATTCAGTAATATGGTATAGTTATAGTACAGTTAGTTACTGTGGTGTATTTTGTCTTATGGAATGCGGTGTTTGAACAAGTTCTGGTATGGTTTTTTATTTAGATCCCATTGGAGGATTGCATTTGGTATAAAGAAGATGCTATTAAGCCGTTAAGTGACAGCGGTGTATTTGGTCTTATGGAATGCGGTATTTTGAGAAAATTATATTATGGTGTTTTTTTGGACGAGTCCAGTAGGACCTTTGCGATTACTGAAAGTAAGTGATTAACTTAATATTGCCAACCCCTTTTCTGACAATTAAGATATACTGTGTATTGAGTGAACTCCAGTTTGAACTTGGGGTATTTAGTTAAATACCGTTATGTTTATTTGACATTAGATGTCGTATGTTGTTTTATTTGTTTTGTAACCAAGAGGTTAACAATTATTGTCTTTTGGCTAACTGTAAATACCGCTATGTTTATTTGACATTTGATATCGTATGTTGTTTATTTGTTTTGTAACCAAGAGGTTAACAATTATGTTTTTTGGTTAACTGTAATATTTGCTTAACACTAAATTTTTATTATAGCTAATAAGTACTGTGTTTTTTTATTTAAGTGCACCGACGTGTGGTCGGTCATTTATTTTAATTACTGTGCATTCCGTTTGGTAACCGAATTTGTAATAATTTTTTCCAGTTTTTATTGAATAGATATGTATTTTGTTTAATGTAGTTTTTTTTGATTAATTACCTATTCTGGAAATATAAAAAACTGATGGTGCCCAACTAAAACCCTGTATATATAAATATACATCTAAGCAATCCAAGCTAAATTGGTAGAAAGGTTAAAGCTCATCCCTGGGATATATAAATTTTGAGGATCTCTTGCTTGCTAGCTGGGTAAATTTTAAGATAACTGGCTTACTTTTTTATAAAACTAAATTTGAAATAAATGTAAAAAAGGGGTCGTTATAACACAATAATATGTTTTTAGTGAGGGTAAGTCGACTGAACACGCAATTATGCTTACCAAAAAAATTTATGAATCTCTGGATAACTCAAAACCTTCGCTACGTTTGTTTCTAGACTTTGCAAAGGCTTTCGATACAACAAGCCACATGTTAATATTGGAAAGTTTAGATGATATAGGAATTAGATGTACATCTCTTAATTTAATGCGTAGTTACCTAACAAATAGAAAGCAATGTGTGGAAATCGATAACACCAGAAGCAGTTTTGAAACAGTTGAATATGGTGTACCTCAGGGCACTATGCTTGTGCCAATTCTGTTTATCATTTATCTTGATAATTTATTTGAGATAGAGTCAGAAGGTATGATCATCAGTTTTGTTGATGATACTGCCATTTTTTATGAAAGTGGCGCCTGGGACAATTTAAGAGAAAAAGTAAAAAATGATTTTGCAAACATAAAGCAATGGTTTGATTTTAAACTTCTCTCATTAAACTTTAAAAAAAACAGTATATATATATATTTTAGCTGCTATAATGCCTCTTTATCTCAGTTCCAATCCTTAGAAATAGAGGATGAATAAGATAATTGTCTTTCAGTATTCTCTAAACCGCATACTAAATACCTTGGGTTAATTATAGACTATCACCTAAGATGAAACAAACACATAAATTACATCACCGACAAGTTGAGAGTACATATTCATCTTTTTAAATTTCTAAAGCATGTGTTAGATATTAAACATCTAAAAATAATATATATGGCACTTGTAGAACCACATATTAGGTATGGTGTAATAGGTTGGGGAGGTGTTTTGAATGTACATTTAAATAAATTGGAATTAACACAAAAAAGAATTGTTAAAATAATGTACACCAATCATACCGATTCTTGGTATAGAGTCATCAATCATGGATCCACGTCAGTTATTTTTTTTAAGCTTGTCACTGATGCAATATTCAGAAACAAAAATAATTTTACAACATGTATATAATACCAGAAATAAGAAAAACCTTATATCAGATAAACTAATATATAAAACAACTGGGCAACGATTTCATGTGTACCTTACACTTAAGGCATATAACTTTATACCTGAAACATTAAAAAATGTGTTTAATAAAAAACTATTTAAAAGAAATATAAAAAAAGTTTTTATTGGAAATTCCCAGAATAGAAATACATAACTTATTAGACTTAAAAAATAAAATAAAAAATTTAAAAAAAAAATTAAAAAAAAAATCAATACTTACCTTGTACGTAATTTTAAACCTGATAAAAAACTAAAAAATAGAACAAGATTTTATATTAATATAATTAAATTAAAAACTACAAAAGTGTATTCATGAATGTACCTATTATATAGTAATGTTTGTATATGTATATTAATGTAAGAATTATTTGAAATGATTTGTAACTGTCTACCTATTTATGATTAAACATATTTGTAATTACTGATGTATCTATACGATATTTTATACTCATTGTTTTTTTTTTCTAGTCACAGTCTCCTATTTAACCTTCTTTTCATGTATGTAATTTAAGAATGATTTTGTTATACCAATTATTTTGTAATTCTCTTTTCAAATAAATATATATTATATTATTATTATTATTATATCAAGCAAAGAAACAGTAGAACAAAAAATGTTCTTCTCGAAGTTTTGACAAACATATAGGCAGTAAGAATCACATCTTATTTTTACATGCACCATACCATCACGGGGGTCGAGAAAGCCAAGCGGCTTGTACAATAAGTCGAGGGCAAGCTACAGTCGGCCAGACAACACGATTCTCGGATCCAGAATGTAGTGGAACACAAGACGACTGGTAGAGCATTTACACCCAGAATCCGGCACATAGCAGCCATATTAAAACGTCATACCATACTCTATATCTGACAGTGATGCTTACCATCAAGCAGCACTGTTTAGATAGGATCCGAGCGTTCACGGCTGTAAAGAAAACGTTGAAGAGGTGGGTGAGGAGTATGAAGAAAAACAATTTGTTCCGTACGAATTCTCCCTGCCTCTTTCAAAAGCCACACGTGTTGTAGATAATCCGCATACTTCGAGGCTCTATGCCACAGACATCTTGAAGAGTCAGAAGAAGTATGCCAGGCAATCAGTACGGAGGAAATCTAACAAGCACTTGTTGGTACCAAGAACTTCGCTGCCCCGGTCCCAGACGGCATTAACAACTGGTAGTGGAAGAATTTTCCTTTCACTCACCGCCGTCTGGCGCGAGTTTCAACTCATGGTTGAACGAGGGGCAGAAGTATTCGGACTGGTTCGTGAGAGACGTACTGTGCTTGTCCCCAAAAAGGGGAATCTTTCCGACCCGAAGAACTATAGGCCGAACACTTTCCTCAACTCCTGCTACAAGATTTTACACATATCTTGTATGCTAGGACACTGAGGTATGTTGATCCGGTCTTCCAGCAGATACACAAACAGCGTGGTGACAAGAAGGGCACGGCAGGTTGCAAGGACAGCCTGTTGATAGACCGCTGTATTACACAGGATTCTGTGTAATACAAGCGGAATCTATCGATGGCATGGATTGATTACTGCAAGGCATATGATACAACATCGCATGAGCTATTGTTGCACTTGCTCGAATGTCGCGGATATCAATGTGGACCACTCAGCGTCCGGAGGCACAATGGATGACATTAAATTTTATGCCTCCGGAGAACGCGAACTATAAAACGCGCTTAGGGTGGTCGAAGAATACACGCGGGTCATTGGTATGGAATTCAGGTCGGACAAATGTGTAGTCGTCCTCCTAAAGGGAGGACGATGCGATGAATTCTCTGAAGATGCACAGCTCGCAGACGGAAGCATCCTAAGACATCTGGATTTCGGAGAGACCTATACATATCTGGGTGTGCAACAAAGGCACATCCAGGATGTAGCACAAATAAAAGATTCTCTCCGCGGCAAGTACAGACACCGCCTCCGAAAGATTTGATCTTTCGAACTTTCGGGGAAGAACAAGATGTTTGTAACAAATATGTCTGCCGTTCAGTTCTGCTCTACTCCTTCGGAGTAGTAAAGTGGACAGTAGAGGAGCTGCTCCAATTAGATACAGATACCCGCAAGATGATGAATATTCACAGAAATATTCATCCTAGATCGTCCGTTCCTCAGGTGTACCTCCCATGTCAACGGGGGCCGAGGACTCTTGAGCCTGGAGTGTACGCATGGCAGAATAGTACTGAGTATGGCATGTAACATCCTCAGGAGCTCAGATTCCCTCTTGCGATATGTGAAACATCACGAAACTGTAGGAGTGGGAGCAGGATTGTTGAAGGCAGCAGAAAGAGCCGCAGATAAACTCAGTCTCGCATTTGACATCAGGCGAGGAGGCCTGCAAGGTGCTGATGTAGAGTCAGTCACCGAACTTCAGCCAAATCGTCTGAAAACCCGAATCAGAGCTGCCAAACAGGAAAATCTGTTTCGGCAGCATGCCGATAAACCCCAGCATGGTTGTCTTCTATAAGAGCATAGAAACACAGTGTTTATCGACCAGCTTCAGAAAATGTACTGATATACATAGCATTCCATTTAAAAAAAGACACTTGGTCCTGTAATTTCGTCTTGGCTCGCCATGTGTGTTCGAAAATAATTTCCAGTTATAGACTTTTTTATCCAGTTTACTTGCAATTTTTTAGAAAATTTCTAGCTATCATAGAACTCGAGATATCGAGGTCTGACGCACTATTGCTCCACCCTGTATATTAAAGTTCCAACATGCTTATAATTTTCTTTAGAACAATATGACAATAATTTAAATTCATTTATATTTTCAATATTTTTATTTTAAAGTTCAATATCGTCAATTTTATTTACCAGACTTTGTACATTTACATTATACTTTTATATATATTTTTTGATTAAATGCATTGGACTATAAGTCATTGTGCTGTATGCAACTACTGACAATTCCTATTATTACTAATTGTCATGTAGTCTAGACACCTTCATAGCGATTCAACGCTATTCTAATAGACCTTAATAGTTGAAATTGTATAAGAGACGTAACAGAAGTTTAGGTAATTCTCCAGGGTGTAAGATATTAACGTTGCAGGTAGTGTTTTAGTACATGTGCCGACAGCTTTGTACTGTTTCGTGGCCTCAGGTGGGACTGATTTATCGAAGTCTAAACATTTTGGCTTCTCTCAAAGATATCTATCTCGTTTATAGGAAACTTTTATGAGATGTAACGGGGCTTAACAAAATTTGATTTGTTTGCAATTTTAAATTATTAAACGTTGTTAAAAGATTTAATAAAAAACTTAAAGATTTTGTCCCATTAAAAACGTGTTTTTTATTGGAGAAAATTTTAAAAGTATTCTTTCAGTTACAAGTGAAACCTGCCATATTTATGAAGGAATAATGTTGGCTTGATTGAGGGTCCAAGAAATATTTATATTTTCTTTTATACAAAATAATCAGATAAAATATATAGTCGACGTAGCCTATGTAATTCGGGAATATTGATTCGATTTTCGATTCGCAAAAAACATCGGTTTGAATCGATTAATCGAATAGTTTATCATAATCGAATCAAATCGCGAATTGAATCACAAGGAGACGGATCGAATTGGATCAATTTGCCTGGAACCGATTCGATCGAAGTTACGATTACTAGAGTAAGTTGTTGGGGGAATACTGCCAACAACAGTACATGTTCCTCTGAAACCGGCTTTACACGAGAGTAACAGATCGTTTTCCGTTGTTCCTTCTATACTCTAACCTTCACACATGTAAATATTTATATTTATGTTAATGCCGAATGAGGCAGCTTATCTAAGTTTTGTATTATGTATTTTAACGTTGAATAAATATTTTAAATTGGAAATTGGAATTGGAAGAATCCTAGTTGTAGTTATTCTTTACCAGATGGCACATAGGTATACTTATCTATTTAGCTATATGCAGTAATGGTGTTATGTTAATACCTACCCATAGTATCTGGTAATAATGAACAATTTGGATTCAGTGTTGTGAAAATGTGATTATCAGAAAGTTACTACGAAATTACCATATATTTAAAATAATATGCGAGTATCCAAAAACTTTATTAGAAAAAAAAACAACAAACAAATGTAAAGCAAATACTTACAATACAGAAATGTTTCAAATAATAACAATTGGCTGTTCATGTTTGACTTAAAAAATTAAGTTATCATCTTTATTTTCAGTTGTAATCAAGACGTGGGATAATTTTCTTACAACACTCGAGACCGAGAAAAAATTTTCGGGTAGTAATTCAAGCACGTGGGGGAATCAGTAAGAAAATTTCACACCTAAATAAATTAAGAAAATAATGGTATGACATTCAGATGTTTATGATATGAATAAAGTGTCTTTCCCGAATTTTATGTATATGAAACAATCAGAGATAGATTAAGAATAGTCTAATTCATTTATTTTGAGACGGAAGTTTTATTTTTTTACAAAAATTTCTGATGGGGCCATTTTTTCATGTTCCATATATTTTATTAGATATCTGTAGCAGAATAAAATATCTTCCTGGGATTTTAGTTATATAAAATAATCACAGGTAGATTAATATTAGTCTAAACTATTAATTTCAATTGAATTTGCTTCTTAATTGAACTTACTTTTTGTAAAGAATTGTATGAAATTAGAATGTACTATCGTAATTTGAAATATTTTTTTAATATTCTGGTGTGCAAACATTGCTTATTTAGAAGAATTCAAGAAATTTTACTTCGTATTGATGATTCACTCGGTCATATTTGTAGAGGTAAGTTTAATAAAATATTTATATTTTATTAAATATAGACATACAATAAATTCTGTTTCGCTTACTTTCTGTTATTCACCAAAAAAGAAGTGAGAATGTAGTAACAGAATTCTAAAGGCATTTAGATAATATAATTCAAGGTATTTTATACCTTAATGTACCTATTGTTAAAAATAATAGGCATGAATTATACATTTCCATGAGTACAGATTTTAAAAGTATCTTCCTACGTAAAGGGGCGTTGAAAAAGTTTTACTACACAAAGCAATGTTTCTTTTTAATGGAACATCTTTCTTACTTTCACATATTTGGATTGTACGTTAAATTCGATGTGCCGATTCGATTCGATAGACTGATTCGATTTTCGATAAGCTGATTCAATTCGTTTAGATAGGCTGATTTGGTTCGATATGCCGATTCGATTCGATATTTTGACCCAATTTGCTTCTTGAACCGATTTAAAAAGAAAATCGAATCGAATCATCAATGATTTTTTGTCCAGGCCTGCTGTGATTATTTGACTAATAATTGATATATGTAATATATTTTATTTTAATTTTAAAAGTTAGATAAAGCTAGAAAAATTATTACCGTATTTTTCTTGACCTAACAATATATACAGGGTGTCTCACCAGGAACTGCATCGATCGATATATGGAAAAGTACGCACTATAAAATTTTGAAAATTTAGAGAATTACTAATAGCAGTGTGGTCAATCCAATTAAAATAATTACAAGCATCTGCCACTTCCGGTTATACCGAAAGTCGATACCAACTTGCTTATTTTAAATAGAATATCCTATAGGCCAGTGAATAGAGACGTGAAAACTAAAAAATTTAACATTAATTCTAACATTTTTGAAACTTTGTCATCTGTTAATGTACCAATCAAAAGAAAACTATAAAATTTTGCAACTCGATTCAAGGTCGGCAACATTGTTAAAATCGCGAAAAATTAAATTAAGCAATATCTCGACAAACAAAAAATGTACCACCGCTGCAAATTTGATATAATTTGTATTACAGTAATCAAAATATAAAGGTAAATTTGCAACACTTGATGACCCGGGCAAAATAATTAATTATCAATAAGTAACATTTTTGCACCAAATTTTGGAAACATAATATTAACATGCTTGCAAAACTACAGTGTACTTGCTAAAATCGCCTTACATGTAAGTGTAAGTTTGCAACTCTATCCGTGGCGGCGTGGTACATTTTTTACAATTTACAACTTGTAGAGTATCATTTACCTAAAATAGATTCCAAAAAATAATAACATATGCACAGGTGGTTTGCAAATGATCGCATTCGTAACTGAAATGCGCTCTCCATTTTGCAGCAATCCCAGACGTCGGCAGATTGATAAAATTTGCAACAAATAATTTGTTGCAAAATTTTTACTATCAAAATAAAATTAATATCACTGCAAATTTTATATCGAACTCTATAAACGTTATTAAATGTTCATAGTCCTGTAAGGCGATTTTAGCAGGAACACTGTAGTTTTGCAAGAATGTTAATAATATGTTTGAAATATTTGATGCAAAAATGTTAATTATTGATAATTAATTATTATGCTCGGGTCATAAGGTGCGGCAAATGTAGCTTTATATTTTGATTATTGTAATACAAATTCTATCAAATTTGCAGCGGTGTTATATTTTTGTTCGTCGAGATATTGCTTAATTTAATTTTTCGCGATTTTAACGATGTTGCCGACCTTGAATCGAGTTGCAAAATTTTATAGTTTTCTTTTGGTTGGTACTTCAACAGATGACAAAGTTTCAAAAATGTTAGAATTAATGTTAAATTTTTTCCCTATTCACTGGCCTACTATATATTTTAGGGTTTTCGAAAATAGCATAAAATTCTGAGTCAAAAACATGATATCCTATGCCTAAACCCAGCCGTTTCAGAGATATTTGACATTTTAAAAAAATGTTGGCAGGTGTAATGGTTTACAATAACCTTTATAACTTTCTTCGTGTAAAAGATACGCATTTGCTTTTTTGGCACGCAGAAAGGCCATAAGGTGAGCTACGCTCTATAGTTTAAAGAAATTCAATAATTGTATACCAAGTGTTCCATTTTTGACGTTACATTTTTTAAACTTCAAACCGCGAAAACTTGCTTAAGTCTAATGGAACACCTTGTATTTGTTTACATCAAGTTATGTATAATTAAATTCTTTTTAATCCTTTTTTTCTGATATAAGCATTGTGGGGGTGTACGTTACAACTTTTTGAAATATTTACGTTTTTCTTAGAAATTCAAGAATTTTTGTATAATATTTTTAATATAAAGTATTTACTTCCTTCATTTCAAATTGGAGACGATGATGAGAATGTACTGTCAAGGTGCACCATGCACCTAACCGGAACATAATATATGTTACATCAATTTCAATTATTTATTAAATTAATTGCATGCTATAGTCCAGTCAGTGTTTAACTTTCATATATCACAAATCAACGATTTATTTTTTTGGCGAAGGTATTTTCACTTAGTTTTAACGTATATTGAGAGAAGAACTATTTTAGCACATATATTGCACCATTTTTTTCTTGGCTCTATAAAACCTAGTTTAGTTAAAATGTGAAAGTTCGCATGGCTCTAACAAACGGATTTTACTGCAAATCCTTTTTCTCAGAGGCTTAATAATGTTGTGTCCAGCTGTGTTTGGTTACAACACTCACTTTATTTCGTTGAATAGAATAATTAGTTCTTCCACGCCAGCCACTATTTTACCACTTGATGAAGAAATAAATAAAATACAATATACAGGGTAATAAGTCGAAACGAAAGAATTAGGAATTTTCGATATCACCTCGTTATCGAATTATTGTCAGAAATGTTGAAATAGTATGAGTTCTTGAGGGTAAAATTAAAATTAATTAATAATTTAGAACATTATTTAAGATAAGCAATTAAACAATTAAAGAGTAACTTTAAATTTATTAAAGATATTCAAGTTATCCACCACCATCTTCAATGCACAAATTAGCGTGCCGTAAAAGAGAATCGCTAACTCTCTGAAGTATTTACTCACCTGTTAATGTTTTTGCTTATTGAATTAGGGGGACTCATGTTCGCCGTAATTTCAATTGGTATCCGATACATTTTTTTCTTTGATAAATAAATCCCCGAAGAAAAAAAGTCAACATGTGTTATATCTGGTAACGAGGGGTTATCGAATTTGTCCTCCTCTTCTTCTTCCAATCTGTCGTTGTGAAAAACGTTGGTAAAGAAAACTATGTACTTGCATCCCAAAATGCGCCGGCACCCCGTGATATTATTACCAAATATTTTGTCCAATATTTGGAACATCGTTAAGAAGTGAGGGTAAATCTTCAGTTAAAAATAGATATCTTGAAGTAGTAAGGTGTCAGGAAAAATGTGAGATTTGATTATTGCTAAGTATTCCGCACCAGAGGTTTACTGACCATCATCTTTGGAAACATTTTTCATGATACTGATGGGAGTTCTCGTCACACCAAAAATGTAGATTGTACAAATTAATATTTTCTTGAGTACAGGTTGAATCGTCGCTCCAAAGGATATTGCTTGTAAAGTCTGGATTATTATGATTCATGTTCTTCAACAGTACCATCATATAACATATGGATTTTGTGCGGATTAAATAGATGTAGTTCATTTCTCCTTAAAATTTCACACACTGAGTTGTGAGACAAATTTGACTCTGCTGCAATTTGTCGAATGCCCATAGAGATCATTTTCGATGCTTACAAGAACTTCTCCATCTTGGATGCTATAAGCCTCTTGGCGTCCCATACTTCTTTTCCGTGGATTTAAATCTCCAGTCTTAAGAAGCCTCTGTTCAATGCGTAAAATAGCTTTATCAATTGGGTGACGACTCTAGGGAAATTGTCTGCATAATGAACCACAGAGGCATTAGCACTATCATTATAAGCCCCAAGTAATTTAACATATCAATATATTCACGATTGGAATAACATCTATCCATTTTGATTAGATTAATGCTAAATACTAAATTAATTGCCACAATTAATAACTCGCATTGACATTTAAATATTACCTCAGCATTCAAGCCTACTAGACCAAGGGTTTGTAATTTTTTGTTGACAATAACTTGATATTGAAGGTGAAATCGAACATTTTTCATTCTTATTTCGACTTATATTATATTATTAATATTATATTATATTATAAATTTACACCTTGCGGATGGGGGGTCACTTATGATAAACTGCATAAATAAACAGAAAATATAGCTATTTCCTACATTTGCCTAGATATTGATCTCAAAGTTGTTCACGTATGTCTCCTGACGAAACCAACTGTGCTGTGAAGTTTTACTGAAAAGATATACAAGTTGGTAATATTTTAGTAGTCATGTACTATTTTCCACTCACAAACGTTTTTCATAATCACATCTTATTGTCGTTCGACCGGTTCCATATCGCATCTTAAGGCTACGCTTTGACCAGATATCCACTTCAAATTTATAAATCGTTGTTAAGATTAAAATTTTTCTGATAGTAACATCGAAAAACTAAACGTATGGTTTATCCCAATGTTAGATGTGTGGAGTACTGTTAGTATAATTAGTACACGACCATATTTTATGCAACGTTTTATTAACAAAAATATAATATCAACCGAAATCACAATTAAACTGCCTCTAAACCATACCATAGTCTACCTATAGAAACGGCGGTGAAATCCTACACTCGGCCATCCTATAACTGTTGTTCGTTCTCGCAACGACGAAATATGAGAAAATACCAGTAACAAAGTAGTTTCAGAAATGAATCAAAACACCACTACTATTAACATGCGATTCTGGCGTGACTAATACCACAACACTGTACTAAATACCACTACAGCGGATGTAACTGTATGCAAATACCACCACAGCGGGTGTAACTGTATGTAAAAGCCAGTACAGAGGGCGTAATTGTATGTAAATACCACTACAAGGGCGTAACTATATGTAAATACTACCACAGAGGGTGTAACTGCAAATAAATACCACCACAGAGGGTGTAACTGTATGTAAATACCACACAGTGTAACTGTATATAGTACTTATTACTTTCGTAAAATATTTTCATACCAGATTTGAGTAGTATCTTTAAGTTTATTGAGAGCTTTAAAAGTTGTTGTACTTTCGTTCCAATTATAAATTGTAGCGGTGTGGTCTACATCCTCAAACCACTTGGTAATAGTATTAAACATGAGATTATATTCTGGTATAATGTTGTATAGTTTATACGAGCACAATTGAAATCGTATAAAAACTAAAAGCCTGCAAAAACAGTCGGCATCTCTTATTGTACATATACAATAATATATAGAATAAAGAGATGCCGACTGTTTTTTTGGTTTTTTAGTTTTTATACGATTTCAATTGTGCTCGTATAAACTATATGTTGTATGTTTTAGTGACATTTATTTGTGTAAGCGAGTGCAATGTTGAAAAAGAGTTACTACTTGCCCCTGCATAATTTTGTCTCACTTTTCCTTTTTTATTAGGTTCTATCAATAAAGAACGTGACTCGTTTGTGACGCGCTTTTTCTCTGGAGTAGCATTTCGTCTTGTTCTCTTATTGGCTTCTGGATATGTGCCCAAACTATCACTATAGCTAGAACTATCACTAGGACTAACATGTCTTTTCTATTTATTTGAAGGGGGCATTTTTCTTCACCGCTTTTGATGGTCGGTATACAGGGTACTGTTAGTATAATTAGTAAAAGATTGTATTTTACACAATTTTATTAACGAAAATATAATAATAACCCGCTCGTTTGGAATTCACAATGAAACTGCCTCTAAATCGTATCATAGTCTACCTATAACAACACTTGCATAATACAAAAGATAAACAGTACAGTAACGGTTATTAGTAATAGTGACGTATGATAAATATATGAATTATATACTCGGTGGTGATATCCTACACAAAATACTATTACATAGATTTAATACATGAAATTACAGGCAATTTTTATTCTTAGAAAATACGATTACTTAATTCCCTAAAATGACACTAAATAAAATATTCATATTTCTTATTAGGAATAAAAAAAATACGCATCAATATGACCTGTAATAGTGACGTATGATAAATACATGAATTATATACTCGGTGGTGATATCCTACACAAAATACTATTATATAGATTTTATACATGAAATTACAGGCAATTTTTATTCTTAGAAAATACGATTACTTAGTTCCCTAAAATGACACAAAATATTCATATTTCTTATTAACAATAAAAAAAATACGCATCAATATTACCTGTAATAATGACGTATGATAAATACATGAATTATATACTCGGTGGTGATATCCTACACAAAATAATATTATATAGATTTTATACATGAAATTACAGGCAATTTTTATTCTTAGAAAATACGATTACTTAGTTCCCTAAAATGACACTAAATAAAATATTCATATTTCTTATTAGCAATAAAAAAATACGCATCAATATTACCTGTAATAGTGACGTATGATAAATACATGAATTACATACTCGGTGGTGATATCCTACACAAAATACTATTATATAGATTTTATATATGAAATTACAGGTAATTTTTATTCTTAGAAAATACGATTATTTAGTTCCCTAAAATGACACTAAATAAAATATTCATTTTTCTTATTAGCAATAAAAAAAATACGCATCAGTATTACCTGTAATTTTATATGTTAAATCCATATGGTTTTTTAAGATGAATATTATGTTTCATTTTTCTTATTCATCAACAGAAAAATTTTAACAGTGTCTTAAAATTTTATGTTGGCTATCCTGGTGATGATAATTAAATTTATAATTTAGTCGGGTAACTAATTGTTGATATCCACAAGAAAGTTAAAGTATTAGTAAATCGGGGCGTACAACTATTAGGTGAGGTGTTGTCCTGTACTAGGTACGTAGACTATTCTAAAAATAATCCTGTATATCTAACACCATTTGCAAACAGACAGAATTGTCTAGACATTGGACCGTTACAGAAAATACATATATTTTTGTAAACTTGACGGAGGTTTTCACACTTATATAAAGCAGGCACCTAAAGTGAAAAATTCTCAGATAAGACAGATGGAGAGAAAGGACCAGTTGTATGATCTCTCAGAGTCTAGACTTAACTTCACTAAGAAATATCGCATTGTTTAAATGATTTCGTAACACTCATATTGAAATTTAAAGCGTTTATTTCTCATTCCTACAAATTGTTGTACAATAGTACCAGTACCGTTTAATTTGCTTAATGACTCTTCGGTTTATTTAATGAGGTTTACTTTAAACTCTCTTTCAGTTTTCTTTTGTTACTTTAGCAAGAATCGAGCACACAACGAACAAGAAAAGGAAAAAGTGATATACGCGTTCTACGTTGCTGTTTGGATTGTGGTGGTGTTCCCATCTATTATTGCTAAAGGTTTTATTGTTGTGCCAGCCCAGGTCGGAGATGGGCGGGATATGCTTAAAACTACATTTATTGCCAGCTCCGACTAGTCTTCCTGTGCGATTTATGTCGCTGTTAGTGAATGTGGGATTGATAATAGTCCAGTACAAAAGAAATTAACTCGAAACCACTACGTAAACGATTAACAATAATTGTAATAAAATTAAAATATTCGGTAAGAAAAACCAGTGCAGCTGTCAAAATATTTCATTTGTCAAAAAAAATTTACTAGCCTACAAAACTTTTGCTGTTATACACATCAATTGCTATATAACAATTAAAATTAGTAGATGCCAGCAGTTTTAGTTGCAGAAACCAAACTTTAAAAATTGGAGCACAATATATTGTCACAATTATTAAAGTTTGTTTTCTTGCACCTTCTTTTGATATCATGCCACTACTACAAATTATTTACAACAATTGTTAAATAGATCTCTGCGTCAAAAAAGGTTGGTTTTTTTGGAAAAAAACATTTTTTGTCCAAAAAATCTCACCGTTAAAAAAATATAAACCTGAAAATGGAATTATTAAATGTATAATATTTTAGATTAGAAAATGAAGCTGATGTGTAGGAATAACATCTGCTTCCGCTATCAAAACTAATAAGAAAATTGTTTTGGTAGTATTTGATTTTTGTATCAACATTAAGCACGACGATTTCCTATTTATTCAGGATATTTCTGACGAACTGCACATACTTAATAATAATAATAATAATAATAATAATAATAATAATAATAAGGGGTGCAGGGCCGGCAACCTCCGCGTTGGTGCACCCTGGACAGGCAGAGGTAACTCTGCCTGACTAATGTCGGCCGGGGGTACCAAGGCTAACCACCTGGTGCCCCTCCTACTTCTGGTTCCTTACGATCTCAGAAGAAGGGCCCCTCACGATCGGCCCCAAGCGGATGGGGGTCAGGGACAGGCGGGAGGGGCCTCACCGGACAGTCTCAACAACGACGACATTGGCATTGTACACGGACGCTTTAAGTGGACGAGGGAACTTCGGGATGACTTGCTGACCTGCTGCGAGAGTAGCGAACCTGAGCGAAGGGGGATACATGGCGCGATTGCATGCACTTTGGTGCGAAATGCACCCAGAGCATCGCGCCTTCTCTCAACAACATCTGAGAGATCAAGTATCCTTTCTGCTCAGGACAGGTTACGTAAGGGCACCCCGTCAGCTGGAAGAACTGCCAGCCGCAGTACCACCGCGGCAATTACCAGCTGATGGGGAACATCCTTTAGAGTTCACCGATGTAGACTTAAGGACGAGGGTTAGCCTTAACACCAGGGCTAACCTAAAGCCACAAGACCTGGCTAGAATGGACGCGGTCATCGATGAGGAAATTCCGGAAGATGTAGACATCTGGCAAATCAACTGTGCCGTGTACAACGCCGCGAAGCAACTCGTCCCCCCGTGAGAGGTCAACCAATCACGGGGTCGGGAAAAGCCAAGCGGCGTGTACAAAAATCGAAGGCAAGATACAGTCGGCCAGACAACACGCTTCTCGGATCCAGAGTGTGGTGGAATATAAGACGACTGGTAGAGTTTTTACTCCCAGGATCCGGCGCATAGCTGCCGGATTAAGACGTCAACACCATACTCTAAATCTGACAGTGATGCTTACCATCAAGCAGCACTGTCTAGATAGAATCCGAGCGCTCATGGCGATAAAGAAAACATTGAAGAGGCGGGTGAGGAGTATGGAACAAAACAATTTGTTCCGTACGAATCCATCCCGCCTCTTTCAAGAGCCACAGCGTGTTGTCGAGAATCCGCCGACTGTAGAAGATGTCGAAACCCTCTGGAAGGGAATCTACGAAACGACGCGTCCATTCAATAGCGACACTCCATCAATTGCACACTTCGAGGCTCTGTGTCACAGACATCTTGAAGAGCCAGAAGAAGTGTGCCCGGCAATCAGTACGGAGGAAGTCCAACAAGCACTTGTTGGTACCAAGAACTTCGCTGCCCCGGGCCCAGACGGCATTAACAACTGGTGGTGGAAGAAATTTCCTTCCACTCACCGCCGTCTGGCGCGAGTTTTCAACTCATGGTTGAACGAGGGGCAGCAGATTCCGGACTGGTTTGTCGAGGGACGTACTGTGCTTATCCCCAAAAAGGGGGATCTTTCCGACCCGAGGAATTATAGGCCAATCACTTGCCTTAACTCCTGCTACAAGATATTTACACGTATCTTGTATGCTAGGACGCTGAGGTCTGTTGATCCGGTCTTCCAGCAGATACACGAACAGCGTGGTGCCAAGAAGGGCATGGCAGGTTGCAAGGACAGCCTGCTGATAGACCGCTGTATTACACAGGATTCTGTGCAATACAAGCGGAATCTATCGATGGCCTGGATCGATTACCGCAAGGCATTTGATACAACATCACATGAGCTATTGTTGTACTTGCTCAAATGTCTTGCAGTACCAGCACCACTAGTGAGATGCATAGAACAGCTGCTGCCGCTCTGGAAGACCCGCTTCACCATAACATCAGGTGCACAGCGGGTCACGACAGAGCAGGTGGCATTTAGGAGAGGAGTTTTCCAGGGTGACTCCCTGAGTTCTCTCCTCTTCTGCATCTCACTGCTGCCGTTGTCTGTTGGGCTCCGCCAAACCCGCGGATATCAATGTGGGCCACCCAGCGACCGGAGGCATAAGGTCACCCATCTATTTTATATGGATGACCTTAAACTTTATGCCTCCGGAGAGCGTGAACTACAAAACGCTCTTAGGGTGGTCGAAGAATATACGCGGGCAATTGGTATGGAGTTCGGGTTGGACAAATGTGCAGTCGTCCACCTCAAGAGAGGACGATGCGGGGAATTCTCTGATGATGCGCAGCTCGCAGACGGAAGCATCCTAAGACATCTGGATGCCGGAGAGACCTATACATACCTGGGTGTGCAACAAAGGCACATCCAAGATGTGACACAAATAAAGGATTCTCTCCACGGCAAGTACAGACACCGCCTCCGAAAGATTTGGTCTTCCGAACTTTCGGGGAAGAACAAGGTGTCTGCAACTAATATGCTTGCCGTTCCGATTCTGCTCTACTCTTTCGGAGTAGTAAAGTGGAGGGTAGATGAGCTGCGCCAATTAGACAGAGATACCCGCAAGATGATGAATATTCACAGAAGTATTCATCCTAGATCGTCCGTTCCTCGTGTGTACCTCCCACGTCAACGGGGGGGGCCGAGGACTCTTGAGCCTGGAGTGTACGCATGGCAGAGTAGTACTGAGTATGGCATGTAACATACTCAGGAGCTCAGATCCCCTCTTGCGGTTCGTAAAACATCACGAAACTGTAGGAGTGGGAGCAGGATTATTCAAGGCAGCAAAAAGAGCCGCAGATGAACTCGGTCTCGCATTTGACATCAGGCGAGGAGGCCGGCGAGGTGCTGATGTTGAGTCAGTCACCGAACTTCAGCCAAATCGTCTGAAAGCCCGAATAAGAGCTGCCGAACAGGAAAATCTGTTTCGGCAGCACGTCGATAAACCCCAGCATGGTGTCTTCTATAAGAACATAGAAACACTGGGTTTATCGACCAGGCTGACCTTCGCCTTTCTAAGGTCAGCAGGGCTTAAGTCGGAGACCGAGGGATTCATTATGGCCTGCCAAGATGGTGTTATCAACACCTTGGTCTACCGTAGCCGCGTGTGGCGTGTAGAGGTTCCTGATATCAACTGCAGGACCTGCCATCAGGCGCCGGAATCGCTCATGCACTTACTTTCTGCATGCCCCATATATGCGATTTCGGCCTACATCCACCGACATAACGCGGCTTTACGAGTGCTATACTACCATCTACGGCACTCGTACGGGGTAGACCAGACACCAGTGCTGCCTTACGTCCCCGGAGATATTGAGTCCGTTGTCGAGAACGAGAAATGCCGGATTTACTGGAACTACTCGTTCCCGACTGTCAGGCTAATCCAAGCCAACAAGCCTGACATAGTCCTCCTCGACCATCAACTCAAGGTGATGTATGTTATCGAGTTCTCGGCACCTGCGGAGAAAAACATCACCTTGAAGGAGGAGGAGAAACGGACCAAATATCGCGATCTCCGGTACGAGCTCCAAGTGCTGTACCCAGGCTACTCGGTCAAAATGGTCGTCCTTATTATCGGTGTACTCGGAGGGATAAAGCCTACGCTGCTCTCGGAACTGAAGATCATACCGGCCTGCCAAAAACCAGCCGAGTGGCTGGCAGGTCAAATGCAGAAGGCGGTCATTCTGGGTTCTCTCCGTCTGCTTAGGGCACACGATTCTGGTATCTACAGTCACTAACCCTGCGGGATGTGGGGAGTGGCTGTAGTTGATGCGCCGGCGCGACTCCCGTGAGGCGTCGGAGGCCACGGGAGGACTGACCGGCATCGGATATTCCGAAAAAAAAAAAAAAATAAAAAAAAAATAAAAAAAATAATAGACAGAGATACCCGCAAGATGATGAATATTCACAGAAGTATTCATCCTAGATCGTTCGTTCCTCGTGTGTACCTCCCACGTCAACGGGGGGGCCGAGGACTCTTGAGCCTGGAGTGTACGCATGGCAGAGTAGTACTGAGTATGGCATGTAACATACTCAGGAGCTCAGATCCCCTCTTGCGGTTCGTAAAACATCACGAAACTGTAGGAGTGGGAGCAGGATTGTTCAAGGCAGCAAAAAGAGCCGCAGATGAACTCGGTCTCGCATTTGACATCAGGCGAGGAGGCCGGCGAGGTGCTGATGTTGAGTCAGTCACCGAACTTCAGCCAAATCGTCTGAAAGCCCGAATAAGAGCTGCCGAACAGGAAAATCTGTTTCGGCAGCACGTCGATAAACCCCAGCATGGTGTCTTCTATAAGAACATAGAAACACTGGGTTTATCGACCAGGCTGACCTTCGCCTTTCTAAGGTCAGCAGGGCTTAAGTCGGAGACCGAGGGATTCATTATGGCCTGCCAAGATGGTGTTATCAACACCTTGGTCTACCGTAGCCGCGTGTGGCGTGTAGAGGTTCCTGATATCAACTGCAGGACCTGCCATCAGGCGCCGGAATCGCTCATGCACTTACTTTCTGCATGCCCCATATATGCGATTTCGGCCTACATCCACCGACATAACGCGGCTTTACGAGTGCTATACTACCATCTAAGGCACTCGTACGGGGTAGACCAGACACCAGTGCTGCCTTACGTCCCCGGAGATATTGAGTCCGTTGTCGAGAACGAGAAATGCCGGATTTACTGGAACTACTCGTTCCCGACTGTCAGGCTAATCCAAGCCAACAAGCCTGACATAGTCCTCCTCGACCATCAACTCAAGGTGATGTATGTTATCGAGTTCTCGGCACCTGCGGAGAAAACATCACCTTGAAGGAGGAGGAGAAACGGACCAAATATCGCGATCTCCGGTACGAGCTCCAAGTGCTGTACCCAGGCTACTCGGTCAAAATGGTCGTCCTTATTATCGGTGTACTCGGAGGGATAAAGCCTACGCTGCTCTCGGAACTGAAGATCATACCGGCCTGCCAAAAACCAGCCGAGTGGCTGGCAGGTCAAATGCAGAAGGCGGTCATTCTGGGTTCTCTCCGTCTGCTTAGGGCACACGATTCTGGTATCTACAGTCACTAACCCTGCGGGATGTGGGGAGTGGCTGTAGTTGATACGCCGGCGCGACTCCCGTGAGGCGTCGGAGGCCACGGGAGGACTGACCGGCATCGGATATTCCGAAAAAAAAATAATAATAATAATAATATTTATTTTCTGTAGTTTATAGGTTTCAATTTACAAGAGCTTAAAATAAAATATAGTACAACTACAAAAAAAAAAGACCGAAAACAACATGTCTCCGAAGAAACCTGCTGATCTAAGTTCCAGCTTTATAAATAACAAAATTTAATACTAAATTAACAGTGGGTCAGTTAAAGTAAATATAAGTTGTCTGTACGAGGGAGGTATTATAGCTTATATGTAAATGTCAAAATTTAGCAATTTAATAAATAGCTTTTCAATTTCTTTTTAAACAGGGACGGTTTTAAATATTTTAAATGTGGCGGCAATTTATTATACAAATGATAAATATTAAAAGAAAACGACTTACGATATGTAGAGGTTTTAAATAAGGGAGGGGATATTAAACCTTTAAATCTCAAATTCAAGATATGTACATCTGATCTGAATTTTATTTTGTTGTACAGGTAAGGTGGGCATTTGTTTACTAAAATGAAGTTAAAAAGAGTTAGCGAATGTAATTTGCGTCTTGTCTTGTCATATTTAACCAATTTACATGTTTTAGTTTATATGAAATACGCTCATATTTCTTAATGCCATAACTTCTAGGGGCGATAGAGGATCCTCTGGCTATTCAGGATCGACTATATGAATTGCCTGTTCCACGTAATTACTAAGATACCAGGTGATAAACTATTTTTGACCTAAATTTCTTCTGGCCAGAACTTCCTTTTTATTTATCAGAATTTGCTTAAATTTTATTGCATTTAATATACTATCATTAACAATATATTAAAATTTCAGGGCCGAAGTTTTTTAATTAGATTTTTCTTATTCCCGTAAAAATTGTCTAATTCAAACTTGGTAAATATGTTTTTATGTTTAAAACAAATCTTTAAAAAATACCCTTAATTTAATTTTTCAGGCGCGATTACAGGTAGGTATTTAGAGAAAAACGAAAACCTCCAGCTTCCTTATATTTTTGTTGCCGTTTGTTTAAATGGCTAATGGATTTTTTAATTAGCACGGTATTGTTTCTAATTTCGTCACAATAATGAAGAATACACTGAAGTAACTGATCTCTGCCTTTTATGAGGACGCCGTAAATTGTAGTTTTGAGATATCCCCATTGAAAAGAGTCTATTACAAATTTAAATAAGTAAGTAGAAAGTTATATCACATTCTAAATGAAATTATTGTAAACTTTTAAATGCATAAATGTTCCTTAAAGAACTGTCAATTTTATAGGTACTCAACAATCTTCAGAGAAACGGTAATTGAATGTAATAAATGGAAGAATTTCATTCAGCTCAATTATTTTTAGATCGGTAATCTGTTTTTAATCGTACTCATTATCTCAAGGCTCCCAGTTGCCTTTATTTATCGAGCTTAAAAAGCTACCAATAAGCAGTGAGCTTTGTAGATATTTATTACCAGTAACATTGCATTCCAAAGTTTCTTGGCCTGACAAATAGTTGTTAATTAAACTATAAATATTCTACGGATTTCTGTTTTTCAGAGACCAGTCTTTTTGAAACGGCTTTACAAATAACGTTGGTAATGAAAATAAATACCTATAATAACTGCACAACAGTAGAAGCTGTACTAATTTTGTGGGATTCATGCCCAAAGGTTCGCAGTTGGAGGGATTTAGTAACAGAAAACAAAATAATTAATGTGAATGTATGACTTTATGATTAGTTTTTGGTTGAAATATGTTCATAAATAATGTATTTTTAACTCTGAAATACTAACTGTAACTTTGCATCTGATCGATCTTTTATTATAGCTACAGAGCTCAGCCGCGCTTGGAACAATTTAATTCCCATATTACAAAATTAAACTGCCTTGAAAATCATTCTTCATCTAACTTTTAAACATTAATTACTTTTAGTGTCCCTTAGAAAATAATAATATAAAAATTAAAATATATCTTAATGTCACACTGTTTTTTTTTTAATTTTTATAAATAGCTTTATCCAGTTTTTATAGAGGCACTATTGGTTATAAAATATATTATTGCACTGTTGTGTACCTAAAAATTATTGTTAAAGTCACTGGGAGGAAATATGACATGAACAACAATGTTGTTTATCATTAGAAAAATATAATTTTTCTTTTTATAATAAGGATATAAGCAAAGCGTATTTATGTATTACTATAAAATATAGAGTGCAAAAATATAGATTGAAAATTTACCGCCCAGCCCTTAAAAAATCAATGTATATGGTGAATAAAATTCGGAGAGGATAAATTAGATACACTCGAGAAATTTCTGACGTCATTCCGAAATTTTTACCACTGTTATTTTAAAAGATGTGAGGTCAAGGTCTTCTTCCCAATAGCGGTTTTTTACATTGCCCGTTTTCTGAAAGGACGTATTTCCCTCGTTTCAAAACCAATCAAATGGGAGGTATCTTTTCGAAAAATGGTGACTCGAGCAGGTCCGCTCATCCATAATAACTGATTAACATCTAAGTGGGAGGATGCGACAACTGGGATGCTAAGAGTTAAACAATTTTATCCACATACAGATATAATTTAAAACTAGACAGGCAACTGCAAATTCTTTTCTCTTGAAGTTGAGAGAAATCTGAGTGGACCAGTTATTGCACCTGAATGTAGTAAACTACTGTTTTCTAATAACCTTTTGTATCACCTTCGCCTTCGCCATAATTATAAGTGGATTGTGTTTAAATCTAGTAGACAAAAAAATAGTTAATAAATGTTCATTTTTACATTTTATACGACCAACAATCTATGTAATGAATATCGTTTCTCAATATAAACACATTAACAGTCATCTTTATAATCGTCGGTCATCCTTTTGGTTTGAAAAACGGCATCTGAAAGTTAACTGGTAATCCAACCCAAAGATTAGGAGAATTTCTTTGGTTGGTATTCAATTTTGAGTTATTTGAATTAGTTATAATTTTTCATTCTTTAGAGTGACAGGTGACTGTTTCACACTTGTGTTTTAAAGTGGTAAATTAATTGTAAATTAATAATTAGCATAATACCACAAAATAATACTTTGCTAATTTTTTATTGCTTCAAGAATTTACGTTATTCGTTTTCACAAATTATTTTTTTATCATATGCCATATCGTATACGGATTAACGTTCATCTATTATTCCATATTACGTTAGGAGTATCGAAAATGGCACTTAACATAGTAGACATTTTCTAGCGAGTTGTGTGCAATATTTTTCTCACGAGAAAAACCGATCCCCATAATTATAACTAAATTGACAATGTGTAGTGTAATTGTTGTCAATAAAATATACTGATATTTATAATGACAGATGCATCTATATAGTGCAGTCAATCGCGAACATCTTGCCAGATGCCCCTATAGTACTATGGCCAAAATAATTTGCTCTACACCTGAAAGTTCTCCTAATCTCATCATCACTGCTATATGCATACCCATATACACAATGACAAAAATAAGAGATTTGAAGAAGAAGAATTTAATTGATCAAAGATTGTTGTAGTTTGCCCAAACATTTGGTACTGGTTTTATTAAATAGAAGATTTTGAAGTAATTCATGTATTGTGAAACACCTTTGCCATGGTAAACTGATAACTATTAGTTAAACTGTGGACAGATTATAACAATGGTAATAATTGCAATGAAAACACTGATAATATTAAATCATGATTTTTTGTCAAATGGAGAAGAATATTTTACATATTTGGCAAAAACACTCATTTTTTACGTATAAGAATTAAAAAGATTAGACAAAACTTACAGGCACTTGGAAAGATATCGTATGAATGTAAGCGCCGTACTATTTGTTTATGTGTTACTACTAACAGGAATTAATAATTTATTCATTATATTTTGCATTTGAGTGAAAAAAATACAACGGCATTCGAAATAGTAATATAGAAGAGATTCAGTTTATAATCCACAAATATATAGTGTTACAATCCAAAATCGCAGTAGGCATTTATTTAGTATAAATCTCCTTAACTATATGCAACTAACAGTACTGTACTCGTAGTACCGCTACTTACTCCCAGTTGGCACGGTGAATATTTCTGTGCGAAATTCTGCTGACGTATTTTCCGTCCTCCGGGAGTTCGCCATCGTTGATTGCTTGAGTGAACTGCACAAGTCGTACGGAGTGACTCTCAAGGGACTAATCTGAAGTCATCCGCAAGGGATTAATGAGAAGTCATTCCGATTTTCGGTCGATTGTTTTGGGTCGCAGTGAGGACTGCGTAAGTGGTTTGAAGAGACCGATTTCTGGAAACAGGAGCTGGGTACGATTTGTGCATTCTGGTAGCAGAGAGTGAGGTTACGCTGACAAAAACGAGTTAGCTATTTTGGAGAATTCCTGCACCCTCTTGGTTAGAGGTAAATAATTTAATTTATAGTTCCGTTAAGCTCACGTTTTTAGCATGCCACTGGTTTTCCAGTAAGTAGCCGGTACAAAAGTAACATGAAATATATATTTCCTTAGGGTCCACGGAAGGGTCCAAGGAGGTCCATTGTCCGCGTTCGGGGCAGACCAAATACGCAGAGTTTGGAGTCCTGCACATACGAGGGCGAAGCCTGCCTAGCAGCTGAATTAAGTGCCGACCAGCCAAGTTAGTAGTGAGTGTAATTAAAACTTTAGGAAAAGAAAAAACCAACCATCAGTGCCTATCAATATATATAATTTTAAATTTTCTATATCCTTTTTATCTTTTTTTTTGTGTTTGGTGTATTAATCAGAGATAACCTGGACCATTATACAGTGTGAGAGTACATGTAAACCCAGGGTGTGGCCACATTGTGGGTACTGAAGTGCTAGTATCCTTTCTGTTTTTTTTAAAATTCATGAGAAACAGGTTATCAAATGCATATGATTAAATTGGTTTATTTGGTAATAATTGTTTATAGGTTTATCTAAGCGGACGTCCCTAAGCGGCACCGTATTTACTTTTATGTATATATTTTGTAAATATAATCCATATATATAGGCATTCGATATTTATTTTCCCAGCACCACCCAATAACGAGAACCAGTAAGTAAAGAAGTAAGTTAGTTAAAATTATAATTATTATTTAGATATACTGGGTGTACGCCCTGAGGTCTGAGCTAGTCTTATTTTGTCGGAGCACTCGTTGACTTATCCGGGCTAAGTAGTGCTTCGGCTTGCTACATCCCCACGTCCAGTGAGTTTTGTGATCATATACCCTACCTTTTGGGTAGGGGTAGTAGAAGGGTAGCAATAGGATAGATTCAAGGCCTAAAAACAAAAGAGTTTATATAAATTTATATGTCCTAAAATGGTTGGTATGCGGAAAATTAAAAAATATATATTTTTTTGTATTCGATTAACGGCTTTAATTTAATTTTCTTAATTTTGTAAATTGCAACGACGCAGAAGGATCGCACATTCAACATAATCTGATTTTATAGTTAAAATAATTGCTTAAGCAAACAGTTCTTTATTTAAATCTTCGACTAAATGAGATTAAATAGTAGTAGTTACAATGACTTGCTAACCAAAGAAGCGGACTATTTTTGGTTGCTACGCTATTTTTAAAATTTATAATTTTTAATCCTCCAAGTATCTATTATTTGTTAGATTTCTAATCAATATTAAATTCTTAATATCTTGTTATGGTTGGGTAACATTATACTTATCTGTTATTCTATACGCGAGGTGTCTCTTATGTCCGTTAAACCTAGTCTGAATTCTAAGTTTCGTTTGTCCCATATACTTTTGATTCAAAATATGAAATAAAAAATGTGTGTCATTTCCATATGAATCTATGGTCTCAATAGTATTTTCGACCACTGCTATAAAAGTGATTTATAATTGAGAAGGATAATTAAAATAATAAAATGAGATGAATGAACAGTCGGGGATTACATACGCAACTAGTTGTAAGGAATATAATCAAAAGTATATAGCACACATTTTAGCTTCATAAATATCCTGGTATTTATTAAGATGATAATATACAGTATATTGATTATTCTCATTCCCTAAATATGTTAAATATTTCCGGTATTTGTAGCCCACTAAGTATTAAAATTCTTTTCAATTTGGAATTTTATCGGTTGCCGGGTCGTTATATCCATATAATGAGATATTAAAAGGAAATTGCCAATCAAGGACTTATTAAAATATTTTATTACAAATTGATCAGTTGGATATTTTTCAGCAATTCGGTTCATATTATTTAATATCCGTTTACACAGAGCTACGCAAATCATAGGTGAATCAATCCCTGGGCATCCTACCAAGCATGACAAATATTTAAAATAGCATCTGAAGGTTTGTTAGGCTGTGTGTGTTAAGCCTGTGATTAACATGATGCTTTTTCATTTATTTTGAAACAAAATAATTAAGAGTATACAGTATCTCCCAAATTCGAGTCTCACAATTGGCAGCTTTGTTATTATTAGAGATAGGAGGATTGGGAGAGTGAATTGCGCGTAAATTTTTTTGAAATTAATAGCTCCACGATATATCAAGAAATTGTCGATTGATTGAAATATATGTTTGTGATTTATATTTGGCTTCAAACTCAATTTTTTCGTGTCCACACTATAATTTACAACAAGACGATTTATGGGTAATTTGGACATAAAATAACAACTACTATTTATCTATATTGACCGGTTTCTGCAATTAATATATGCCTTCATCAGAATCAACAATGAATGTAATACAAGTTATTTATTGATTTGAGACAGCGTCAAAATACAAATACCAATATAGCCAGATATTTTTACACTATAACACGGTTTCGTCAATATCAGATAATTCATACAACATTTTTAAAAAACAATTCAACAATGTATATAACAAAATAGTCTTTTTTTATAAACTGTACAAATACTTTAAAACAGAATTGCGATCGTCCAGCAATCTATATTGAGGTTAAATTTTACATATTCTTCTTCTACTGCCAAAGTACCTAATAAATTGAATAACAGTAGATCATTTAAAACAGATTCTAGGTATACATTGTGTTTCTCAGCCGGTTTAGAGGAAGAAGAATACCTTAACCTCACATATACCCTGCTTCATATATGTACCTAAAACTATTGTCTACCAAACTTATCTTCCAATTTTTTAAATACCTATTAAAGTCTACATATTACAAATAATTACCAAATCACATTTAGCATCTTAGATATTGCATCTAATAATCGTTTTGAGAATTATCCTGGAAAATCTTAGCCAAACGTACTTTCAAAAATTAACTCGCAATTTAATTATCTTTGGAACTTGTGAGAAATGAGTAATCAAATAGGTATTTCTAAAAGAACGATTCACGAGGTTTTAAAAATCAATAAAATAACCGTATAATCCTAGCCAAGCAGCACATTTAGTAGTCTCTGGGTAGTAGCTACCATCAGTGGAACTTTAAAGGTTTTCGCAACTAACGACTGTTACGTAATGGGAACGATCCTTCTACCAAGCATTCACCAAAATAAGGAAAAGTTATTACATAGCAATTACTATTCCGGAACCGTCCCTGTTACGTGTTAAAAACTAGGTTGTTACATAAACGGAACGTAACCAAGTAGTAGTAATGACTATCTTTGTAACAGCTCTGTCAGTGACATGAGAGCAAACTATGTTTTGCTTTCTCTCACGTTCAAATAGAAAAGTATAAAGTATTGTAACCGAATTAAGTTGAAGTCAATATGTCCAAGTTAAATTGATTAAATCAAATACGGATAATAAACAATAATGTTTTGCAGTCACTCCTGAGTGTGGAAATTAAAACGGGTAGTTGTTTTCTGTAAACTGTTACATGGTACTTCAATAAAAAAGACGCGCCCTGTAAAACATTATTTTTTCGTGTAAAAATATTTTTTCAAAAATTATGTGTACAATTTAAACTGCAACATTTTTTATGGATAACGGTATTCTATTATATGTATTATAAAGTAATAATGTCCTATTCATAAAACATGTTTACAAATGACCGCAATTATTAAAAAAAAAATTTTGAATTATATTTTTATTCGTCAAGATGGCGTCATCACTCAATAACAGAATAATAGCAAATTTAATTTGAGTCACTATATAGTGACATATATGTCAACAAAGTATTTTTAATAGAGGTAACAAAATTCTAATTATTTCCGTCCAAAGTTGCATTTACCATAAAGTAGCAGATGCGACTAACGTAATAGTTGTAGTTACTTAAAAAGTGGTGATGGGAACTATAACAATTTCACTGTGTAGTTCTGTTTATCGAGAAGTAGCAAGTGCGACCAAACACGTCACTATCTCGATAGTTTTAAACTATCATCTACTACCCCTGCTATGGAAAGGTTACTGCAAAGTTTCCTTTTATTGCAGCCATAATCATATATTGTGGTGTTGTTTTTTATAAAACTGTGTACGACATTCATTTTTAGTATTACAAACATGACTTTCTTGGTTCATGGACCTTACAACCCTAACTTATTTTTAAGTTGGTAAGGATAATTTTATTGTATGTACTAAAGGTCAACCGTCAGCAGTTCAACCCTCGTCCCCGCCACAGACCTCAAACATATATCCTATGTCTATGGGCCCCGCGCAATTTTAATAATTGCGTTTTACTTATTTGTGTGCATAGATAAATTTGCGTGTTTATTGTTATAGTGGTATTAGTGAATAGTGATCAGATAAAAAGCTTTTATACGTTCAACGTTGGGTTCTTATAAGGTTAAGTTTGTTTTAAAAGAAACTATAATAGAAATTAAATAGCATAACGCATGTAGTTTGTGTACTACAATATAGAAAATATCTATGTGCTACAATCAAAACGCTGTATAGGATATTGTGATGAAGGACTTACAACCAAGCAGTAAAACTTTCAGAAAAACTGTTCATTTTGTCAGTCATTTAGACTATTTCTCAATTTTCAAATATATTTGTTTGTATACAGTGTGTCGGGACACACTGTGTGTGCCACATTTGAGTGGCCCGGTCTGTCATAATTTTATCATGTATATATTTTTACGTATTTGAGGTCTTCATTAAATAACCATCATGTGGGTTTAATGTATTTAGTTTTTAAGATATATTTTAGTTTGTTTTTTTAAAAAATGTTGCATTTGCAGGACTATATTTTTAAAGTGATTTGTTCATTTTTTTTCTGCTAATTTGGATATAATAATAATAATAATAATAATATGAGATAGTATAGATCTTATTAAGCTTATTATTATTAAAAATTAACATGATAACAGTGCATGATAATTATAGATGCACTTATCACAGATCCACAAGACAACATGAAGAATAACTAACGGAAATATTTGATAATCCCACACGCAGGATGTGTCAGAAATTAAAGTTTTTTCTTAGTGACAGATTAAAAAAAGTATAATTGTTGTACAAATATTATTTATTATATTTTTTTACATTTTTAAATGTAATATAAATTTTTAAATATAAATAAAAATTTTAATCTAATTTCTTGTTTAGTTTAGGAAGTGACATGAATTTTTTAAATTGTTGTGATGGTACCTAGTACATTTAAACATATTTGTACAAGCTTTTAATTCAACCACATATAGCATGACACAATTTAAGGGGTGGATGGATACAGATATTAACTGATATTGCTTAAAAAATTGGAGTATCCTATTGAGGTAGATGTTATAATAGGCGAGGGGACTGTAATCAAAATTACAAAAAGAAACATCATGGTATTATAGTAGAGACCTTTAATTCACTATAAATATTACTAAAATATAATTTTAGTAACCATATTTTGTTTAATTGTGAAATGAAAATGCTGGAAATGAGGATGTATTTCAAATGAAAGCAATCGGCGGTCTCATAATGACGTAACAGCGTAGATACGACGCGCGCATTCCAGGGTAGAAAACTAAAACAAGGTTATTATAGTGCAGGTGTTATAATTATTAATAATGTAAATTTGCGTAACTGTAACTTCACTAACATTTCCACAACCAGGTACAAAACACTTCTTTACAGACATTTAAGTTTCAAAATAATGTAATGATATACAAAACAACAAACAAAACATTAAGGTTAAATATTCAACTAGCTCCGTTGGCAAATTTCTAAAAAAGAAACATGTTCCCTGAATATCTGGCTTTTAAAATAATTTCTTTTAACACAAATATAAACACAAAGCATGTAAGCATTCCCTATATTTAACCATCGATTAATGTCTAATGGTTTACTAATACTGAAATATAATACTATAATAAAGGATTGCTTTACATCAACACAATATTATCTAAATTATTTAGAAACATGGCAATGCAGCATTTGTTTCCTCGCTGAATCTGTGCTGTCTACGCTGTTACGTCACGGCGAATACTAGCCAATACAATTGGCTTGGGAAAATGCGGGAATATCTGACCGTTTAAAGAGCGCTTAAACTTTACGAATTTTTTTTAAGCATAAGACATTTAATAAAAAAAAAAAAATACGGGTCAATTATTTTAAACTGTAGATGTTATTAAAGTAATAAAAAAAAATTGTCCCCTTGCCTATTACGAATGGATAAAGAAGTTAAGAAAGAACATAACTCCGTGTCTTTGGTGAATAAAGTTTGGTAAAAATATTTTTCTCAGACATATTAGTAATTTGCTAATTAATATCTTTACCCATCGACTCCCTCAATTATTATATTTATTGGTGGTTTCCAAGATTTCTTTTACGTATACCGTCTGCACCAATACTTTCATAAATTTCACCACAATGAATTGCGGCAGCTATTGGTTTTAACTCGGGCATGTTCTCAATTTTAAATAAAATTAGCCAAAATTCAAGTGTTGAGCTGCGAAATGGTGGTAGACTATTTACATCAAAAACTGTAACTTCACTTTCTATAGAAGGTCAATGGTCAACGTCACCGGAACTTTAAATGGAACACTTTAGTTATCATTACTTTGAAGTGATTATTTAGTAACACAAAGCAGTCGGCATTACTACCAATTTTTACTTCAAAGTTGAGAATGCTTTCAAGTAACACAGAGTAGTATTTGCAACGTTGCACAAACTGTAGCAGTTACTTGAAAGTGTAATAACTATACAGTACCTGAATTTAGTAGAATCTACGTAATTATTACAACACAGGCATACCACAAGGTGAATTTTACACTAAAGTCGTAAATTTAGGGACAGTTATGTAATGCTTATTATATTAAAGTTCCGATGCCAGTTCCTGTCACTTTGGTGCTGCTATCACACAAGATTCATATGAAAATGTTTTAACTAAGATTGTTTTCTGAATAGTACGTCCAAAAATATTTAGAAAATCTGGATTTTAATAAGTTAGACATATGGACAGATGAATCTCAATTTACAAACTGTGGACATTTAACAGGTACAATCGCCACCATTGGTGTTCCATTAGAGAATGGAGAACCCACACAAAGAACTCTCGCTTATTAGCACAGCGGAGAATGCAAAGAAGATTTAGATTTAATTTCTTGTGCGTTATGTTACTATGATATTAGAATTATTGAGTTAAATATGTAATATCTAGCAATTTTTTTAAGCAATTGTTTGGTCGGCACTTTTTTTTTTTGATTATATTTTGAATGGAGAAAAGTATTTTGCGTAATTAGGAAATCAAATAAGTTCTGCAAAAATAGCTATAGTACCACAAGAAGATTTCAATGATGTTCAGAGGTGTACTCTACTTGTGATGCAAGTGCAGTGAGAGATTTACTAAATTTAACATTTGAAGACCACGTAATTTCAAATAATGGACCGATGGTGTGACTGCCTCAGTCGCAGGACTTCACGCGCCTAGATTTTTATTTATGGGGACACCTAAAAAATGGAGTATACAAATTTGGGGCTCCAGAAAACCAAAATATTTTACAACAAACTAATAACAGTTTTAATGCAATAAATCGAAATATTCTCAGAAAAGTAACGACGATGGTGTTAAAAAGATGCCGAAAATGTATTAAGCAAAATTGCTGACATTTTGACTATAAATAACCTAGAAGTAAGTTGTTGATTGTCGTATTATTTTCATTAGTAAATGCACTTTAATTTATGGCCAACTCTTTTGCTTTTTTTGCACGGCCGGTTTTTTTTGTAAACTCACCAACTATGTTTTTACAACAGTAAGCTATGTTTACCGCCCTAGGGCGGTAAGTTTTAAAAAATGCCCTAGGGCGATAAGTAAAAAATGGCACAGAACCTATATTCTGTATAACTTTAATATTGATGTGGAGCAGCACTACCCGATATTTAGTTTAATTTTGTTATTTAGTTTAATTTTGTTTTATGAGTGTACATCGGTCTATGTGTGTGTATATATGTGTGTATGTATGCGTGTGTATATATATGTGTGTATATGTGTATGTGTGTATATATGCGTATATGTGTGTATATGTATATGTGTGTACATGTGTATATGTATGTATATGTTGCATGCATGCGTGTATGTGTGTACGTATGTGCATATGTGTATGCATGTATGTATGTTTGTATATAAACTGGTTTGTCATATATGTGTTTTTATTTATACAGAAATACTAACCATATATTACTTACTGTAAGATAGTTCTTGTTTTTTTTTTTCGACAATCGTTGGGTATATGTTATATACAGTGGTTATTTAATTTTAATTTCCTTTGACGTCCACTGTTTTGTTTTTAGTTTATATATTAGTTTGTGCTTCATGTGTTTGTATTTATATACATCAAATCTGTATAATATTTAAAATTTTATTAACTATAAGAACGTTCTTGTTTCTTCGACAAAAGTACCAATCTGTATATACAGTGGTTTTTACTTTACTTTTACTTCTACTATTTTGCTTAATGTATTTGTATTTGTGCTTTGTATATTTATATTTATATATATCAACCCTGAATGATCTTTAAAAATTTTTTTTCTTTTAACTATAAGATTTTTGTGCTCTGACTTGCTACAAATGTACAAACCTATATATAATGTGGTTAAATAAACGATATCTATCTATCTATCTATCTATTATTGTGAAGAAAGTACACAGAGAAAATTATTTCAAAACTTATTTATTAGAAAAATATAAATTAAACGTAGAATTGTCACAATTATTTATAGAATAAAATTAAAGTTTGATGTTTTATGTTTTCAAACAACTCCATCGAAACTGCATAATTAACCCAACTTAAAATAAACATTTAATTTAGTCTGTAGAGATGGAAATAGTCAATATAAGGTACTTATATTGACTATTTCCATTTTCTAACTAATTAGTACCCTCAATTTTAATGACATAAATAATTTTTTTAAGAGTAAAAATTGATGTGACAGAACCTGTCCGCAATTTTTTCGATTCTGTTTTACCGAAAATGTACCTGATAGATAGATGTCAACAAAAAATAGTATTTAAAT
>JANEYF010005775.1:0-56034 GCA_029963845.1 Rhamnusium bicolor
ATGATCAAAGTCAGACTACATTCCTTTATACTTGGTTATCAGCAGTTAGAAAATTTACTTATTTTTCCTAAATATCATCTAGCATCTGTGAGGAGTAATATATACTCTCACAGCTATGCCTGACCCTGTATATTTGTATCTAGCATTCCTAGCGCAATCCCATTTCATTTCTAAAATTAAATTGAACCTCAGCGATAAATTACGTTATTTTTTAGATATTGTTGGTTTTACTGCACGATTGCATCATAAATCAAAGGAATGAACAGGTAACATAATTTACGGATATTCGAGTGTATTATCGAAAACTAGAATTTGAAATAGTAGATATTGCTCAACCTACATAATCAGTAAAATTTATGTAATTACTCCAAGCCCTTCAGTAATTGGTTTTAATTCATTTACGGATATTATACGCACACTTGATGCATACATATTTAGTTTTCACAAACACCGAAACACTGGCATACCATATGATATGCGCATTTCACCAACTAAGTTGGCATTATGGGGAGATGTTAAAAATTAATTTTAAGAACTCAAAATTATTTGGACCTTATTTCATCAAATAAATGATACCTAATCCTTATAGGAACTGTTCAAAGTGACCTCGCGTTTATGTATTCTGTATACGAATGATCTACTGACATTTTTTAAAATAACTATAGTAATATTCTGAAAACTCCCTTATTCTGCCTTTTATATTTTCTTTTAGAGCTGTAGAAGTTTTGTACACTTGCTCCTTAACATATCCCCACAAATAGTTCAGTTTGGTCAAATCAGGGCCTCCGGTAGGCCAACTGTGGTGTCCTTCTTTTCCTATCCAACCATTTGGAAAAGCGTCATTTAAATGTTCGTGAATAGCTGTAGTGTAATGCACAGGTGTCCCATCATATATGTAGCACATTATCTCCCTAACATCCTAGGGACAACCTCCAGTAATTCTTCCAAGTTTGTCTTGCAAAAATTCCAAATAAACTTGACCATTCACACGTCCATAAAAAAATACAATTCGTGCCCAAACATTCAGCGACCATATTGTTTGGCTATTTGCTCGTGAGATATAAAGATTTATTGTGTCGTCATAATGAAACATATGACGATTAACATGTCAATTTTATGATACGTTGCTTCATCTGTAAACAAAACAGAGTAAAAAAATTAACACTGACGTAGTTTTTTACGAAATACCATAACACCATAGACTGCTCTCGAAGTACGTTTCGCCAACCAAGTTCGCATCATCTGGAGATGAGTTTTAATCATCCCCAGATGACACCATCTTGGTTGGCGGAAACTCAGGATAAGAAAATTCTTTGTCTTTCTATTTTTTGTTGTGCCCATTGACAAAATTTTATTCGGTTCCCTTATCTCTTTTAATCAGTTCCTGCATTAGTTGAACGTGGTAGGGATGAAACTTATTCTTTGTAAATTTGATGGATATTGTTAAATTTTTAGGGAATAATGATCCTATTTCGTGGCCAGCTAGATCTCCCGATATAACCCTTACGGACTTTGGATTGGGGTTATTTACAAATATAGAGAATGTTCTATAACATAGAAGAATTGGAAACAAAACATTAGTTGCGTTTCGGACAATAACTCCTGTCATGATTAAATTGCTGTAAGAGGTGTCAAAAATGCATAAACGTCAATGGAAGACAATTCGCATATTTATTGTAGTTTAGTTTTTCCTATTTTTGGCAAAATTATTTTATATTATAAGAAGTGTTGTGTTGTTAACAGTTTTCCATGGCCTACTCACAAATATATTTAATTTTTCGAAAATTAGTCAGTTTTTCTAGAGATAAATATAACATATGATATCTTGTTGGAAAGCTAAGTTAAGGTGTGATCGAATAAAGAAATAATTTACAGAGTGTTCTATTTAAAAAACACAAGTTATGTTCTATATCTCGAAAAATGAGAAATACATAATTTTCTTCTTATCAGCAACGGATTCTACTCAAAAAGTGCCTTAAGAATGTGTTACTCGATTTTCGATTCGACACGTGGTAATTGAGATATAGAGATCATTCAAAAATGCCAATTTTCCAAAAATGCTCTCTAGCTCGGTAGTCGAAAAAAAAAGACGATCGCGGTTTGCGCCATTGCTTGTTTCTCAAAAATCGAGCTCAGGACACCTATATTGGTTTTGGTCTATCGTCAGGACATTATTTACAAAAACTGTAGAGAATTAAGGTGCCAACTCAGAAATGTAATAATATACTTATAAATGTCTTAAATTGGCACTAGTGTAAAGGACACCCTGTATAATAATAATCAATACTTGATGGTTGTGGTGTTGAAGTACATCCCTAGCCTATATAACTGCAAAATAAATCTTCTTAATTAATAGTAATACACCATAGCGAATTAATTGTTAAATCTTGTTCCCACGAACATTTTCATACTTTTTCGAATCCCTCGGCAACACCACATCAAAAACAAAAAATGTGGAGGTCGTTGGTAAGACAATTTTACGTAACATAAATTCAAATGTACAAAAATATATAGGGTGTTTCATTTTAAAATATGATCTCGAAGATGCTCCGCTGTAGCCAGTCACCCTGTATGTTTCTAATCTAAATACCTTTAAAATGTGCGACTTTTGACGCTTTGCGACTTCCATAAAAAGTAATTTTCCAAAGTCTTCTAATAAAGCCAATATTGGACTTTTCTGCACTATTGGGACTCCCCGTAATATATATATATATATATATATATATATATATATATATATATATATATATATATATATATATATATATATATATATATATATATATATATATATATATATATGTATGTACGAAGATGTGTGCGAGTGTGTAATATAATGGACTATATAATTCCTCGTTTATCGCCTGTGCACAACTCGACTTGCATTTAAATTTACTAGAGAACATCGCATTAATAACGAAATTTAGTTTCATTACGATTTTGCACGCGTTGTATAGCAATTAATGAAAATGCCGACACGGAAATCGCTATAATTTGTTAACCCGAAGTGTCGAACAGTAGTAGATTATGTAACTCGCAGATTTGCACCATATAATGTGGTAGGAGCATATACGAGTTTTGAATACTTACTGCGAATACCAGGGCGGACGTTTAAATGATATTCTTATTGGCTGTAGTTTATATACCTGATGCTTGAAATACATGTATATATTTAAATCAATAAATATTCAGATTATCCTGATATTAGCAAAATACTTATTTTTCAAAATATCTAAAAACAATCAAGACAAATAATGTTGAATACTACAGTATAATATTACCCACGCCTATGGCATTTGAAGCCTTGCCTAATTTTGTAACTGATACGAGGCGTTGCCATATGATTTACGTCTCACTATTCAGTATTTACATGATGCATAAGTGGTGCGCATCTAAGTAAAATCATGTTACTGTTGGAAAATGTTGTGCTCTAGCTTGTTAGTGCAATGAACGGTTTGTGTATTTGGATTTTTAATTGTGTTTAACTTTACAACAGAATTTCTCGATACTTAATTTGACAAATATGGCGCTTTCTTTATTAAAAACATTAAATTATATTATTAAAAGTGCCAACTTTATGTGTTGTGAAGTGGTGAAGAGTTTAATTTGTTTTTCATGATTTCATGCAGACTTGGCAACACTGGAAATTCTGTAAATTTGCATTCTACATTCCTAGTAATACTAGCGCCCGTGATTGGGGAAAAAGATGGGTAAAAAGTTATTTAATTTTTTTTGAATTTTTTGAATTTCAAGTGTGGAATTTGTTTCACATTTTTATAAGGTCCTACAAATTTTATTATGTTGATGTGTTTCAAAAAATTTTGCATATACATGTAGGAGTCGGCATTTACCGGGTAAGGGATATTTAATTCTCGCAATGCTCAAAAGTTAAAAATAAAATACTTAGGAGAGAAACGCGGAACCACCCCCAAAAATTATTTAAATAAGGCGGAGGTCCCAGGAGGTACACCCAAAAATGGGTTTTACTATCCTTTATTCCTGTCTAAATTACAGTTTGATATTTCAAACCGTTTAGAAGTAATCGTCAAAAATGTAACTTTAACTTATGTCACTTTTATTATGCGATAGCAAATGAATAAATTCCTTATTAATAGTATATAAATGGTACCACGGTACCAATATGGTTCCATTTGAAAAAAATAGAGTTTTTCCCCAAAAACCATTTTGATGAACTTTGTTTGCTCATAAAGCATGTAATTTAGTATTTTTGACGGGATTTCGATTTTTCTAGCATTACACGGATCATTTAGAATAAATCGGTATCGTCATGGCACACTTAAATGGAAAACTAAAAATTATATTTTATTAAAAATATTGACGATTGAAATGTCACTTATTTGGTATCGTTGGATTCAGAAAATTATACAGAATTCAAAAAATGCAATAATATATAGGGTGTTCTATTTAAAAATTGGAAAAGTTAGTGCCACTTCCGGTGAAAACGAAAGTAAAAAAAAATCACTTGTATGTCAAAATGTGTCGCTTATTATGTATATAGGATATCTTAAATTTCAATGAATTATCTTCAAAACTAAAGGAAAAAAGAGGGGTGTACCATGATCCTGTTACACCCTGTATAGTGTATAGCCCTCTCCCCAAGGTTACATTAGGAGCACAAGGGTTTGGATTATCTGTGGTTTATAAAATACGCCTTTGGTATTCATCCTATTACTCTTTCAGGATTGGATGTCTTTCAAAATGTGGTGAAACAAATTTTTTGACATAAACAAAGCTATAAAACAAAGAAAAAAATTTGGAACTTGTTGCCTGTTATAAAAGTAATCAGCGAGTAAAACTAGTTAAAAATTTACTAACTTAGAACTAAGTATATACACATATGTGCAAATCAATACCTAATATTGAAGATACGACATTCTGATGTAAGTCGTAAGACGTAAGCAGAACAGAACTGGATGTATACCCAGATTGTCACATGAAAATACTAAAGCGGAGGGTGATTGTTACATATATTGGGATTGGTAATGGTGGTATAAGCTCAGTTGTAAACACCACCAATATTTTACCACTGTACCTGTCAGAATTCCCGAGTTATACGGGGAAACTAACTAATTACAATATCTTACTATCTATAGCTGCATATCAGTTTGATTTTACAACAAAACAAATTTAATCTCATCGTACTTTCACCATCATCCTCTATATGTTGTAAATAATAATAGTAAGTCTAAAACTTTTCATGCTTCCTCTGGAGTACCACGAGGGAGCAATCTAGGTTCACTGCTATTCTTAATGTTCATTAGCAGTGATATTACTAGGGGCACTAATTGCTTTATGTTTCTTTCTGGGGATGACATGAAAATTCTTAGGGTTATCGATAGTATACAGGATATTTTAAATAATACAAATATTGTATATAATTCGTCACAACAAAATGAATTACCTTTTAATATCGATAAATACTGTTACATATCTCTCACTGGGAAACAATCATCCATTAACTTTGATTACAACATAATTAAAAAATCTCTTAGTCAGGTAGAGGAAATTAAAGACCTTGGAGTAACAATTGATACAAAACTGACTTTCAATTTACACATCCATAAAATAGTTTGCAATTCTCTAAGACTTCTGAGTTTTATCTACATCAGTGTAAAAAATTTAAAAACATAACTACCCTACATGTGCTTTATTTCCGCTACATTAGAAGTAGATTGGAATACTGTTCATCTATCTGGTCTCCCCATTACAACGCATATATGAAAGAGATAGAAAATGTACGGAAAAAAATATTTAAAATATGCTTATTTCCAACAAAATGATATCTATCCATTAGATATGTCTTATGACAGTATTTATTTCCAACTCTACAGAAGAGACAAATAACAAATGATCTTATTTTCTGTGTAGAATTTGTAATAATAACATAAATAACAATTTCATTGTCTTTCAGATTTTATTTAATATACTTGATATAAGAACAAGAACCTTTGTTACTTTTTTACCAGTACTCCAAGAACGAATTATATGCTGAATGCCCCTCTAATCAGAATATGTGATCTATTGTCCTTTAAACTGTGATCTGAACATAATGCATCTAACGTAGGAATTTATGAAAATATGATAAACAATGTTCTACCTAACATACTGTAACACAATTTTGTTCCCTCTCTCTTTTGTATTTCTCTTTCTAAGTTGTATATAAGTCTCGAGTAGTTTAGGATTAGTATAAACACACTCTGTTATAGGTCTTTGGCTGTTGTAGTATTGTAAATAAATAAATAAATAAATAATACTACTATTAATTGCACTTTGTAATGGGATGTAACTCCCTAATGCAACAAACTACACTTATCCTTTTGATGATATAGAATAGAATAGAATAGAATAGAATAGAATAGAATAGAATAGAATAGAATAGAATAGAATAGAATAGAATAGAATAGAATAGAATAGAATAGAATATGGTTTATTGTGCAAATTAGTTCATATTAAAAAAATATACAGTACATACTAAATAAATAAACTATACACAAATAGGTCGGTGTTCACATAAGCTTACGATCCTCCACACCACCTATTTCATTTAGTGAAATGAAATTAAATAATAGCAATAAAATTGATAGGTTGAACATAGTGATTGTACAATAATTATCTTTATTATAGGTAGCAACATACGAATATTTATTGTGTCTGTAGTTGATTTTGATATAAAAATTCTTTTAATTTAATTTTGAAACTATTTTCTGTTAATCCTAAAAAAATTTAATACGATATTTAATAAAGTGGGTGCTTTATATGAAAAACATCCTTGAAATTTAGACAGTGAATGTTGTGGTATTGTAAAATTATTCGTACGTACATTTATGCTATGAACATTTGATCTTAATTAATTGTAATTTGTTGTACAGATAACTTGGTATAGTGCTTTTCATTAGTTTATAAAGAAAAATACAATAAAGATACATTAACCTATTATATATTTTTAGTTCCTTACAATTGTTTAAAAAAAGGTGTAACATGATGGGTATAGGGTATTTCGAATACAAATCTCATGCTTGAATTTTACAATTTTTGCAATCTAAATTTATTTTGTTGTGTTAAAAAATCATAATACATACAAGAACAGTAATCCAAATTAGGATAAATCAGGCTTTGTATAAGTTTAAGTTTAGTGTTTGATGATAATGATTTCTTCATACAATAGAGCAGTTTCATAAATGATAAGCTAATAATTTTATTTATATGTTTTTCAAAATTCAAATTATTATCAAATATTACTCCTAGGCTTTTAGTGGTATCAGACAAGTCTATATTTATGTCATTTAATACTATGTTGATATCATTGAAATTTATTTTTGAGTTATTTTGACGAGTACCAATACACATCGCAACTGTTTTTTCTGGATTTATACGTAATCCATTGTCTGTACACCAGTTATATATATTACATAGATCAGCATTTATTTTGTGAATTGTTTCAGCCATATTATCTATTGTGCAAGATATGTAAATCTGTAAGTCATCAGCATACAGATGATATTTACAGTAATTGAGACATTGGGGTAAATCAAAAGTGTATACTGAAAAAAGGATAGGTCCTAGGATGCTCCCTTGTGGAACGCCACTTTTAGTTTGTATTGAATTGCACGTAGTCTCTTTATATTTAATGCTCTAAACTCTATTATATACATAATTGTTGAACCATGTACTGGCGTTATTGTCACATCCTATATATTTTAGTTTAGCGATTAACACATTAAAATCTACTAAATCAAATGCCTTGCTTTGGTCAAGAAAAATAATAAATGTAATTTGCTTATTATCCATAGCAGATGTGATATCATCTACAATTTGAGGTAGTGCTGTTTGAGTGCTATGCATAGGGCGAAAACTTGACTGAAATTGTGGAATTATTGAATTCTGGTAAAGATATAGGTATTTTAAATTGCTCAGCAATAATTTTTTTTATTAATTTTGATAGTGCAGGCAAAATACTAAGAGGTCTAAGATTTTTTTAATTCACTACAATTATCCACTTTAGGAACTGGTAGCACGAGGGCGTTTTTCCATATACTGGGAAATTGGCCGGTAGAAAACGATAGATTAATAATATTTACAATTAAATTTACACAGTATGGTAAAACTAGATTTAAAATTTTTATACTTATTTCGTCAATTCCAATAGCCTCTGACTTAATTGTGTTTATATGTTTGTAGATGTCTGCACTACTTATATTTTTTATTTTAAATGGCAGAGAGTCGTTTAATTTATTATTATTGTAAAACTGTAGAACATTATCATTCGTTTGAGTATCACCCCCCACATTGACAAAAAAGTTGTTTATATCGTCACCAGTTATTTCCTCATCTAGGCTTAATACATAGTTTTTTTTACCTGTTATACCGAGGTTATTTATTTTTTTCCAAAGGGTCTTGGGATTATTCTTATTTTTCTCTAATTCAAATTTTATGTAGCAATCCTTTTTTTTTTGATAGCAATATTCACATAATTTTTAAGATCTATGTAATATAATCGGTCATTTGCACTTTTTGCTATATGTCACATCGTGAAGTTTGATTCACCGAAACTGAATCATTCTGTATATATTCACGTATTTTTCCATTTTTCAATGAGAAATCGACACCACTGCTCTATAGATATAGATATAATTAACAAATTTTCTGTAGAAGAGGAAAAAGTTTATTGGATTATTCATATTATTATTTTATTCAAAGAACGGTATCAAATCCAAATATCCAACAAGAGGAAACGTATTATGTTAATGCATTTAAATTTATTTTCAACTGAATATTAATAAAGAAATGTTTGTGAATTTATTTATAAAAATTTATCAAAGTCAGTTCTCATTCACCTTACGTTTTGGATAATGAGACTTTTCCGTGAACGGTATCAATAAATTATTCTCGTATGTTGTGTTTTCTTTTATTTTAGAAAAGCTTTTATATATGCTATTTGCATTTATATGAACCAAGTCTTAGTTGTTTTTGTTTTAGTATGTATTTGATAGAAATCAAAAAGGTATATCGCAATAATTATATCATAATATACTGTATAGCAAATATAGATCATTTCCTGGCGTTATTTTCATAAGTCAATTAAAGTATGACATCAATTGCAACGACCTATACCAAAGTTATTACTTTCTCACTGCTTGGCACATATACTGAAGTATTTAAAGTAAATCAAACTTTCTTCTGCGCCTTATGGAGTGGATATTTATTTTGATTTGAAACAAATGAAACAAAGTAGTGTCTCATACTTAACTGAAGCTTCTAGAATTTACGAATAAATGTAATCAAAACCTGGAGTCTTTAGAAAACATGCAAATGACAAATGGCAGAATCGATATAAATTTATCATACTAATCCGAATTAGTTCCAGTAAATAGCCAGTGTCTGAAATAAGTTTGCCAATTAAAAACTGAGGGCGAAGCAATCCATATGAAATTATCATAAATTTTTACGTTGCGAATAATAAATTGTAAACGATGAAACATATTTAACTATGTATGTTGACAACTAAAATAAAAAATATGTTTTTGCTCCTAATACTAAGAACACTGTTATTTAATTCAATGTAGTTCTTGCTCCTAAAATGAGTAGTTGTTTTAATAGTTTCTATGATAAAATATATTGGAAGTGTTGTTTTTGTATCATTATATGCAAACTTACCAGTGCCAACTGCACCTTTAGATTGGCAAAATATTGTTTTGGGAGGTAATGGAAATGGTAACGACTTTCAAACAGCCGAGACTGGTATGCTAACCCTTTGTATATTCCAGAAAGTTTTAGTGACCCTCAATTAATTGCCCAAAATAAATTGAATGATTTGGTACGTAACTTGGGGCTGTCAAAACAACAAGCAGAACTTCTTGGTTCCCGACGTAAGAAGTGGAACTTACTGGCCAAAGAAACAAAGATTATGACTTTTAGATAAAGAAATGCAACATTTTCCGAATTTTATAATATGGAAAATTCACCATGCGCGTCTATCGATATTGATGGTGTAATACAGGAACTTAATATCGAGAATTCCCCTTCTGAGTGGCTCTTATTCATAGATTCCTCCAAATAAAGTTTAAAATCTGTATTACTACATAATGAAAATTTAAAACCATCTATACCAGTTGTTCATTTAGTAACAATGAAAGAGGATTATGACAATATGAGCACCATTATAAATAACATTAATTACAACAAATTCAAATGGCAAATATGTAGGGATTTAAAAGTAATAGCCATTTTGGTAAGATTTCAAGGAGGCTTTACAAAATATTGTTATTTTCTTTGCTTGTGGGACACTCGTGCAGTAAAAGAACATAATAATAATAATAATAATAAATAATAATAAATAATAATAATAAATAATAATAATAATAAATAATAATAATAATGGTATGGAGTTCGGGTTGGACAAATGTGCAGTCGTCCACCTCAAGAGAGGACGATGCGGGGAATTTCCTGAAGATGCGCAGCTCGCAGACGGAAGCATCCTAAGACATCTGGATGCCGGAGAGACCTATACATATCTGGGTGTGCAACAAAGGCACATCCAGGATGTATCACAAATAAAAGATTCTCTCCGCGGCAAGTACAGACACCGCCTCCGAAAGATTTGGTCTTCCGAATTTTCGGGGAAGAACAAGGTGTCTGCAACTAATATGCTTGCCGTTCCGGTTCTGCTCTACTCCTTCGGAGTAGTAAAGTGGACAGTAGAGGAGCTGCGCCAATTAGATAGAGATACCCGCAAGATGATGAATATTCACAGAAGTATTCATCCTAGATCGTCCGTTCCTCGTGTGTACCTCCCACGTCAACAGGGGGGCTGAGGACTCTTGAGCTTGGAGTGTACGCATGGCAGAGTAGTACTGAGTATGGCATGTAACATACTCAGGAGCTCAGATCCCCTCTTGCGGTTCGTAAAACATCACGAAACTGTAGGAGTGGGAGCAGGATTCTTCAAGACAGCAAAAAGAGCCGCAGATGAACTCGATCTCGCATTTGACATCAGGCGAGGAGGCCGGCGAGGTGCTGATGTTGTCAGTCACCGAACTTTAGCCAAATCGTCTGAAAGCCCGAATTAGAGTTGCCGAACAGGAAAATCTGTTTCGGCAGCTCGTCGATAAACCCCAGCATGGTGTCTTCTATAAGAACATAAAAACACTGGGTTTATCGACTAGGCTGACCTTCGCCTTTCTAAGGTCAGCAGGGCTTAAGTCGGAGACCGAGGGATTCATTATGACCTGTCAAGATGGTGTTTTCAACACCTTGGTCTACCGTAGCCGCGTGTGGCGTGTAGAGGTTCCTGATATCAACTGCAGGACCTGCCATCAGGCGCCGGAATCGCTCATGCACTTACTATCTGCATGCCCCATATATGCGATTTCGGCCTACATCCACCGGCATAACGCGGCGTTACGAGTGCTATACTACCATCTAAGGCACTCGTACGGGGTAGACCAGACACCAGTGCTGCCTTATGTCCCCGGAGATATACTCATTCCCGACTGTCAGGCTAATCCAAGCCAATAAGCCTGACATAGTCCTCCTCGACCATCAACTCAAGGTGATGTATGTCATTGAGTTCTCGGCACCTGCAGAGAAAAACATCACCTTGAAGGAGGAGGAGAAACGGACCAAATATCGCGATATCCGGTACGAGCTCCAAGTGCTGTACCCAGGCTACTCGGTAAAAATGGTAGTCCTTATAATCGGTGTACTCGGAGGGATAAAGCCTACGCTACTCTCGGAACTGAAGATCATACCGGCCTGCCAAAAATCAGCTGAGTGGCTGGCAGGCCAAATGCAGAAGGCGGTCATTCTGGGTTCTCTCCGTCTGCTTAGGGCACACGATTCTGGTATCTACAGTCACTAACCCTGCGGGATGTGGGAAATGGCTGTAGTTGATGCGCCGGCGCGACTCCCGTGAGGCATCGGAGGCCACGGGTGGACTGACCGGCATCGGGAAACCGAAAAAAAAAATAATAATAATACAGTTCATTAAGAAATTATGAAATTGTACATAACTTAAAGAAAAATATAAGGCGAGGTTTAGCTATGCACACGTGCTGCACATCTGTTCTTTCACTTAACCCGAAAAAAATAATAGTAATGTAACAGTATGAAATTTAATAATTATGCAAAATATAAACTAATTTTATCATTCTAGGGTTTTTGTATTTAAGTTGTTGTTAACAAATCATAAACTTAAAAATCGTCATGTCACTGTATCGTCTTTTTTTTTGAGGAACCAAGAGTTCTTGTTTGAATTTCTTTTTAAAACTAGAGTTATAGAACATTGCAATATTATAACTGTAACATCCTTTAAACAAAGCAGTTTTGTGAATAGGAGGGGTCATATTACCTTTAAACCTAATATTTAAATTATGAACATCAGTTCGAAACCTAATTTTCCGGTAGAGATAAGTAGGAGTACAGTTCATAATAATTTTCATATAAAGGGTACCGTGATGCAGAAGGCGTCATTTTCCTATTTAACCAAAGCGTTTCTTTCAGTTTGTGACTAATAGGATTTCGTCTCCTGATACCATAGATGAATCTAAGGAAATAATTCTGGATTTTTTTGTATGCGTTGAGCTATGGCAGCCGTTGAACATGGACCGTAAACTATGTCACCATAGTTAAAAATAGATAAAACTGAAGTTTGACATAATATTGTTTTCAACTAATGTTTAGAAGATGTCTAGAATTATATAAAATTTTTAACCTAGATATAGCTTTTTTATACAGTTTGAAATATGCTTATTAAATCTAAGTCTGAATCTACAGTCAAATCTAAACCTTTTACCTCATCTTTTACTGGTATATCATATTATTGATATTAATTTTTACATCTCGTAGGAGACGCAATCTGTCAGTATGTCTGCCAAAAAAACTTTGCTGCTCATTTCATGGGATTTAAACGGAGAGAATGTTCTAGAGATATTTTATAAAGTATATCTAAATCATTAATAATACTACAATCATTTCTGAGATCATTTGGGTCAAAACTCTTAAACAATTGCGTGTCGTCTGCATACATTTGTATTTACAATAGTTTAAAAATGTTGGAAAAAAATATGTGTAAATTGTAAAAAGAATGGGTCCTAATATAAAACCTTGGGGCACTCCACATGACATTTTGTAGGATTGCAATATTTGTATTTAAGCACAACCTTTTGGTGTCGTCCAATTAAATAATTATTAATAAAATTGACAGCATTCATATCAAATCCAATGAATTTTAAAATTTGTAATAAGATATTATTTTGAATGCTATCGAAGGCCTTTAAGTAGTCGAGCAACACCAAAATAGAACATAAATTAGAGTCAATTGAACTAAACAGGTGATCTGTAATATTTAGTAATGCAGTAGCACAGCTATGCCCTCTCTAAAACCAGACTGCTCATCTGGGAGTATTTTATTATGTGGTCAGTAATTTGAGTTTTCACTATATATTCAATAATTTTAGATAAGACAGGCAAAATGCTTATCGGTCTTAAATCATGGAAATCTTTGGGATTGTTGATTTTAGGGAGAGGAATAAATGCTATTTTCCATGGCATGGGATAAACCGAATCTTTTAAACAAAAATTCACAATATGGCAAATATATCTTAAAATAAAAGGACAACGTAAGATAATAAAATCAATGTGCATACCATCTGACCCAAAAGCTTTGGATTTTATATTGTATAAGTATTTACATATATCCATTTCAGTGAAAGTTTTAAATGTAAGAACAGAAGTTACATTTTCTTTTATATTATTATAATAATTAAGATTATCAGATGTATTATTCTTTGGTATGGAGTTTATAAAATGATTGTTTATTAAGTCCACATGTGCGAGATCGGAAGGAAGATTTGTAATTTGTTTTTTATTGTAAATATTAAGTTGTTTTAATTATCACCAAGTAGCATTCATATCATTTTCTGAAAATCGTACGAAAGCTTTTTTTCTCTTCTCAGGTACATGTTATAAGACAAAATATTTTTTTTGTCCGCCAGTTTATTATTTTTTTTTTTTTTTTAGAAATACAATATATCATATGTCAGGTTTTTTGAGATGCATAAATATGTTACTACATTTGATAATTTATAAGATGAACTTTGAACAGATATACTATAAAAGCCATATAATTAGTAAGTCAGTAAATACATTTGTTGGGTTGACATTGAACTCCTAATTGAAATTTTGTTTGTCAAATGTCAGGGTTAAATTAAACATTAACTAATTGAGATCAAATAAAAATACAATAAAACTCTATTATTATGTTTTCTTTATTATCAGAAGTAATATCATATCACGGGTGGTGCTTGACAGAACACGGTATACCAAAGGCGTATAAGTCAAATATTCCGGAAAGAAACATTAGCAAACGTTAAATATCTTTATTGACGGAAAATGAACAAAATATTTGAGAAGCAAAACAAAATAGCACATGAAACAAATAAAAAAAATAATAGTTATTTATGACACAATGACGAAAAATGAAGTTTTTCGTAAAATTATGGAAAATTGCAACCGTTTGAGTACGAAAAACATTTTCGTCCGTGATTGTTGAAAACATTTTAGTAGCCTGGCCATAAATATTCAATTGGATTAAAGTCTGGCCTACTCGATAACCTCAGTTGTAGCCTCATTTAAATTTTTCTGTACTATACGAGTAATGCCAGGTCTACCGTTGCCGTAGATTAATGAAAATGTATCGTCAATATAAGAGGCAAAAGAAATAACGCGCTCTTCTAAAATGTCTATAATGTACTTGACCCACGTGTCAGCTTGTTAATAGAATTCACTGGCTCACTGTATACTATTTATTTCATATTTGTTATTTGTTTTATAAAAAAAGTCATAGGGTTTTAGTCTGGAGATCTAGAAGGCAAGGATACGGGTTCGTTTCTTTCTATCTATTGGAGAAATTACTAGAGTTGGCAAAAATGCGCCGCAGGACATAGGCGTACGCACCATAATTAGTGTAAGAAAAGATATTAACTAGTAATAAAAACAATAAACTGTTACAATTTATAACAATGTATCCATAACTTACCCTCCTAACTAGCTTGGTTATCACAAACTGGAAAACACGTGTAAAAACTTTGCAGCAAACTATGTTTCTATGGTTGTCTTCGAGATTAATGTTCGACGTAGTGAAAAAATATGCTTATATTTTTAGAACGACCGTTCGACATCTATAAAATAAATAAGTAAAAGTTTATTTGGGCTGCAATAATAATTTACATATTAACTTATAGTTACTACTAATAAATAAACTTAACAAGAGGCTAAAAGTATATAAATATATACTTGTCTAGACTGCACATGAAAATTTACAGATGATATAGGACATTAAATAATTACTTAATTACTTATTACAAACATAGAATTATGTAATACTTATATTCTAGCATTTGCTCATATACCTATTTATTTGCTCATATACCTATTTATTTACTCATATACCTATATTCTAGCATTTGCTCATTATTCCATCTATTGATGTAATACAAGCATACTTAAAACAGTCTTTGAACGCACTTAACGGATCTGCAGATGCACCATCAGTACCATCACAAATTTCTCTTAATCTGGTAAAACCGGTGTCTTGCTTTATCACACGTGCGATCTTGCCTAAAACAGGCTCATTTTTTTGCGTTACCTATAGAGTGTAGCAGTCGATTTACTTCGTCCACTATCTGCAATGATTCCGCTAACGACAACGCACTGTTTTGTAAGTTTTGTATGGGGTCATGTAATCCCTTATAGTTCTTGTGAATAGTTTTTAAAGCTATTTCAACAAAAACATCTTCGAATTTTGTCTGGCTTTCCTTAATAACTGCAGCCTCGTCTGGATTGAATTGTAGTATCACAACTTTTATTTGTTGTAAGTATTTAGCATAACAAAAAGCTGCCTCGAACCCTGTTCCCCAACATGTAAGAATCGGCAGTGGTGGATCGGGAATACCGGGACACTTGCTATGAAATGCGCGAAGATGTTTAGGAGATTTAAGAAACACTTTTTTTAGTACTTGCTATTAATGCATCTATCTCTGGAAAACCTTGTCGAATAGTTTCTGCCACAAGGTGTAAAACATGCACTTTACACGTAACATGTACTAACCTACAACCGTGTTCTTGAAGAGAACGGCCTACTAAACGCATTGTTGTGGCACATCAACACTTGACTTTTTGATAGGTCAAATTTTTCTAACGTCTCCAGCACCACCCACGTAATGGTTTGGCCAGTACATTCATTTAGACTTGCTAGCTAGTTACAGTGAAAATGTTCGTTTAAGAGGGTCCAGTACACGTACTATAACATTTACAATAGAATTTTTTTTACAATCTGTCTTCACGTCAACACATAACCACAGCCGTGTTTTTTTAGTACACATTTGATCTTATTACAGTGTCTTCGCTTACAGTTGGTACACAGTTACGCAACGTTGTGCGACTTAGTAACGTCACCTTGGGATTGCATTTTTTCCAGAACTCCTGAAATGGTTGTTTATCGAGCATGTGCAGCGGAATATCACAGGCAATCAGCATTAATAGTAAATCGAACATATACTGTGTTGTCGAAGGCGCGCTATTTTTTCTTTTTTTTAGTTTTACGTTGCACAGAATTTATGTAGCGTTTACAATCACGTTTGTCCCAGCACATCAAGTCAGTCTCGCACACCTTACAAATTATTATAGCATTTATTCTACAAGAATAAATCTGGAAATCCACTGATAAATTTTTTCATTTTGTCACCGTATGGCCGTTTTTTACCTTTGGACAGGTCTGACTTACTTTATTGTTAAATTAATATCAAGAATAAAATACAAAAAATAAAATTATCAACAATACAACGGAGAGAAATAAATTACGTTATTGACACCTCGACGCATAACAGTAGACTAAAATAATAAACAAGTCTTGTTTGCGTACTTGGGTATTTCTGTACCTGGCTGGCACCGCCCATGATTTGAGCATCGAAATGCCAACTCTAGTAATTACTATGAGGAAATTCGGCAACTTCTCTGATATAATAGCTGGTAGTATCACATTTTTTTGCCACGTAGCCAATAATACTACTTCATCTATTAAATCGAGTAATGCAAGTATTCCTGTCTATTGAGAGTCTATTAGGTATTAAATCAAGTCCCATTAGGTTGTCTCCGACGATTCCTGTCCAAATATTTAGTGAGAATTTTAATCACTTCAAAAAGTTGATTGAGGATGAAGTTACTTTGTGAAAATCCATTTTGATTTAAAAAATTATAATCACTTTTAATACTTGTCTAATTTTCACTTTATTTGTTATTTTACAACTAGTTTCATCCTATCGGACATTTTCAATTAAACTACTTTTTTTTAGTTTACTTTTACTTGAAAATGTCCGAATAGGATGAAACTAGTTGTAAAATAACAAAGTGAAAATTAGACAAGTAATAAAAAGTGTTTATAATTTTTTAAATCAAAATTTAATCACATCAAATATGTCTGTGTATTGAAAGCTCAGTATTAAACAAACAAATAATACATGTGTCAACTTTCACACTTGACATATATTATTATTTTTGTGTCTCATATTAGTTGTCAAAAAAATACTTTCTGACTAACCTTTTGATGCAAAGTCACAAGCAATTTCATAAACAAATAATATATGTGTCAAGTTTCATGCTTGACATATTCTAAAAAGATAAATAACTTTGAAAAAGGAAACAGATTCGTTCTTCAAAATGTTGGGAAATTATATTATTTTTGTACCTCATATTAGTTGTCAAAGAACACCCTCCGTCAAATCTTTTGACATAACGTCGCAAACGGAAAGGTTTATTTATCCAGTAACATACTGGGTAACTAGCTATATTTTTTAGATAACGAAGAATTATTCATGTGTTAGTAAGTCCCAAAAAAAGAATGCCACAAATAACGTTCAGACAATTTTTAAAACACTCTTTGAGAAATACTTCATTAATTTGTGGAGTTACGTCAAAGGAAATGCAGATAAAAAATGGAAACCATAATTATTATCAGTAATAAAAAGCAAACCTAATAAAGTAACTTTTTATTTGGACCTTTTTAATGTATTATTCCATGTCCTTGATTTTTTAAGCTGCATGTTACAATTTATCACTTTAAAATGTATTCCAAGTGTGAACCGTTTTTCACACCAGAATTCTCTTCCCGACACATGGGTAAATTGTCTCAGATGTAGTTGTCTAAGCATTTTTCACACTTTGAATTTACTACTAAAGCTAAAACAGTAGAATTTATTACTACCATTTGAAATTTATTTAAATGACTACCAAACATTCCTGAAAACATACATTTTCACAAATTTTAAACAGATGCAGTCAATAACTAACCAATTTTAAATTATTTTGTAATCAAAATTAAAAATAATAATATTAAATATTTCTAAGTAAAAATTGCACTATTAAATATTTTGAAAAATAAATGTAAAAGCTTGGAACTGTTTTCTATGGAAATTTTTTTGTACAGGAAATGATGTAAATTGTAAATTAGTTATTATGAAACATTAAATTAAAATCAAGATATATATATATGTACTCCGGAACATTTAAATCAAACTTTCCATCTGCATCAAATTTTAAATTTATATCCTACAATAAACCAGAACATTTCAGGCAGCTTATTGCAACAACGGCTTATAACACACTTTGTTGAAACTAATTCCTGCATACATAAATTTGTGAGTTTGTATGTTCGTATGCATTATTTTGAAACGTAGATAGGATTTTCACAACTTAGCGGAGTATGTAGCTCGCAATGTAGTAGAATAATAAATATTTGAAATTATAAAGTTGTTTAATCACATACTGTTTAAGTTTAGATTGTAGATAAATATTATCATCCAAACTGTCCACATTTTGTATCAAACTATTCAGAAGCTCTAACATAAGACTATAGATAGATAGATAGATATCGTTTATTTAACCACATTATATACAGGTTTGTACATTTGTACAAATATCTTATAGTTAAAAGAGAAAAAAAATTTAAAGGTCATTCAGGGTTGATATATATAAATATAAATATACAAAGCTCAAATACAAATACATAAGCTATAAGCAAAATAGTAGAAGTAAGAGTAAAGTAAAAACCACTGTATATACAGATTGGTACTTTTGTCGAAAAAACAAGAACTTTCTTATAGTTAATAAAATTTAAAATATTATACAGATTTGATGTATATAAATACAAACACATGAAACACAAACTAATATATAAACTAAAAACAAAACAGTGGAAGTCAAAAGGAAATTAAAATTAAATAACCACTATATATACATATACCAAACGATTGTCGAAAAAAAAAAACAAGATAGTTCTTGTTTTTTTTTTGTATATCTGTATAAATAAAAACACATATGACAAACCAGTTTATATACAAACATACATACATACATACACATACGCACATACATATATACATGCCCATACATACACACATACACGCATGCATGCAACATATACACACATATACATATATACACAGATACACACATATACATATACACACATTTATACGCATATATACACACATACATATATACACACGCATACATATACACACATATATACACACACATACACCCATGTACACTCATAAAACAAAATTAAACTAAATAACAAAATTAAACTAAATATCGGGTAGTTCTGCTCCACATCAATATAAGAAATACAATGCAATTTTAAATGGGTAATCTATTTACTTTTTTAATATAATACTTCTAATATTGTTTTTAAAACGATTTAAATTTAGTGACTTTACTTCTGGGGGTAGTTTATTATACAAATTAAAATTTAATGAATTACTTTTAGACTTTTTCAGCCTAAAACGAGGTATCCTTAGTAAATTTGCAGATCTTGTACTATAGTTATGTAAATCAGAGTGGGTATCAAAACTACTGACATTTTTATGTATTTCAATTAGAGAGAAGTATATATAAAGATACTTAATAAATTAGTGTCTGGCTGTGGGTCAATAGCCCTAATGCCATTTAAAAATATATATATATATATATATATATATATATATATATATATATATATATATATATATATATATATATATATATATATATATATATAAAAAATACAATTTTAAGATGGTAAAGGCATTATACCGAATTTTAAGAATAGTGGTTGACAGTGTTCCCTATTATTATTATTAATTCCACTGATTACTCTGACAGCTCTCTTTTGAAAATGAAAAATTCTTATGGCATGACTTGAATTACCCCATAAGGTTACTGCATAAGAAATACGCGAATGAAATAATGCAAAATACGCAGAAAGTAGTGTGTTGAAACCCAATACCAACTTCAATTGGCGTAATAAGAAAATTACACTTGTAAGTGATTTCCCCAAATAGTCAACATGACTATTCCAATATAAATTGTCATCTAATATAACCCCCAACAACTTAATGCTTTCTCCCTTAGTGATGCTATGATTCGAAGATACAACAAGTTTCTGTGATTTATCACCGTTAAGTTTAAGTTTATTTGTAATAAACCATTTGTTAGCAATTTTTTCAATTTGATTTAAACTATCGTGAAGATTTGAACAGTCACTATTTGAAGCAATTAAAGTTGTATCATCGGCAAAAAGGATACATTTATACGGCTGGAGAAAATAGTAAATATCGTTTATAAATAATATAAATAGAACTGGTCCCAACACAGATCCTTGAGGCACGCCATGTTTAACATCGCTGAAATCTGAATTTAAGTTGTTGATACTGACATATTGCTTCCTATTTCTAAGATAAGATGTAAAAAGAAGTAGAGGAAAACCTCTTATATCATAATACAATAATTTTCTTAGCAGCAGGTCATGAGGAACACAGTCGAAAGCTTTAGAGAGATCACACAAAGCGATTCCTCTCCTCAAAATTTCGAATTATGTTACCCACAACTCGCTGTACAGCTTGCGTTGTAGAAAATTTGGAACGAAAGCCAAATTCGTTATGTGAAATTATTGAATTACGTTAAAGGTGCTGAGACAGTGACCATTTTAAGAGAATTTCAACTATTTTCCCAAAAATGGGAATAACCGAAATCGGACGGTAATTGTCCACTAATGTCATGTCACCCTTTTTAAAAAGCGGAATAACCTTAGCTCTTTTAAAGGCGTCTGGGAAAAATGCTTCCTCAAAGCATCTATTTATTAATGCACTGATTGGAAGTGAAGTGAAGTAATAATATCTTCTGCTACAGTGCTAAAATAATGATTAAAATCATCCTGTGATAAAGCAGGATCTATTTGCGATTTCGACTTAATTGTAACAATTTCAGCATATTTAAATTCGTATGTGTACTAGTATATAACTTTTGGGCGAATTGAGTTAAAGAATCCGGACAAAACTGAGGTTGAATCGTATTAAATCAACTATTTGTTGGTGCTGAATAGTGATGATGAACTGGTTTTTGAAAATTCAAGGACATTATCAATTAACAAATTTTTAAAATGCAAGGCAGTCATGTTGTACCTCATCTGAAAGGTATTTAAATTCTCTATATATTCGTTTTTGAAAATGAAATTCATAAAATGAAGTAAAGTCGAACCCTTTATTTAAACAAAAAAATTTTTTGACAGAATTATCAAAAGATTTTGTTGAAAATAACCACCTTGCACTTACATCCTGGCAATAATAATAATTGTAATAATATCTTTATTTCTTTCGTTTCAATGCAAAATATTAGATACACTAAATGCAGAAAGTGTCAAATTAGAATATGAAATACAGTAAGTAATAATAAGAAGAAAAATAGACAATAAAACACGAAATACGAAATATGTAAAAATAAGTCTACAATTACAATTACAGTTACAAAAACATTACAGAGCATGCAGATATTGTCAAAATTAATATATTATGTAAATATAATGGTATAACGCAGTCCGATGTATTTCAGGTTCCAATAATGTTTTAAATCTAGTTTCATGCATGCAGTTTTTCTGATTGGCAAGAAAAAATGTATTTTTATATTTATAAATAAATGTCCCAAATCACTAGGGCTGTCAAAAATGTTCCATGGGACAGTGGCGTACGCGAAATTAACTAATACGAAAAACAATAAACTGTTACAATTTATAACAATGTATGTAGTAAAACTTACGCTCGGAACTAGCTTGATGAACTAGCTTGCTTATCGCAAACAGGAAAAGATGTGTAGCCATTTTGCCAGCATCAGCTATGTTTGTATGGTTGTCTCCATGAGTGATGTTCGCTTTGGTGAAAATATATTCTTATATTTTGAAAACGACCATTCGACATCTACTGATGTAATACACGCATACGTACAATAGTCTCTGAACGCACTTAACGGATATGGGGCTGCACCATCACATATTTGTCTTAATTTGGTAAAACCGGTGTCTCTAATTAACACACTTGTGTACTTTTCTTTAACGCGCTCATTTGTTGCGTCACCTATAGCCTGTAGCAGTGCGCTTACTTCGTCCACTATTTGCAGTGACTCCGTTAACGATAACGCACTGTTTTCTAAATTTGTTATGCTTCCATGTAATGGTTTATAGTTCTTCGCAATATTTTTTAAAGCTGTTTCAACGGAATAGCCTCGAATTTTGTCTGGCTTTCCTTAATAGCTGCAGCCTCATCTGGATTGAATTGTAGTATCACAGCTTTTATTTGTTGGAAATATTCAGCATAATAAAAAGCTACCTGCAACCATGTTCCCCAACGTGTAAGAATCGGCTGTGGTGGTTTAGGAATACCGGGATACTTGCTATGAAATGCACGGAGACGTTTAGGAGATTTAAGAAACACTTTTTTTGTACTTGTTATTAATGCATCCACCTCTGGAAAACCTTTTCGAATAGTTTCTGCCACAAGATGTAAAGCATGCACTTTACACGTAACATGTATAACAGTAAAACCTTGATCTTACAAAGAACGGCCTACAGAACGCATTGTCACGGTGCCATCAGTCACAAACATCAACACTTGACTTTTTGACAGTTCAAATTTTTCTATCGTCTCCAGCGCCACCCTGGTAATTGTTTCGCTAGTACACTGACTTAGTCTTTTGCTAGCTAGTAACAGTGGAACTGTCGGTTTAAGAGGGTCCAGTACTCGTACTGTAACACTTAAAATAATTTTTTTTTACAATCTGTTGTCTCATCAACAGATAAATACAGCCGTGTATTTTTTAAATCACATTTCATCTTATTTACCATGTCTACGTGTACAGTTGGTAGATAGTTACATAATGTTGTGCGACTTGGTAACTGGGCATTGTATTTATTCCAGAACTCTCGAAATGGTTGTTATCGAATATCTGCAGCGGAACATCACAGGCAATCAGCATTAATAGTAAATCAAACATAAACAGTGTTGTCAAAGGCACGCCATTTTTTTTATGTTTATGGTGTACACTATTTACGTGAAGTCCACAATCACGCTTATCCCAGCAATCTTTCTTGCACACTTTACAAATTATTTTAGCACCATCATAGAATAAATCCGGGAATTCACCTATAAATTTATTCACAATTAATATCAACAGTAGAGGAGAACAAATAAAATAAAAACACAAAAACAATATGCAATACGCCCAAGTGACTTAACGTGTACACAACTCGAAAGCTAATAATAGACTGGACTGGAGAAAGAATTTCGCGGTCAAGGTGAATGCCGGCGATAGTACATCTGTACTCTACGACCATGATACACAGAAACAATTTGCAGCTTTACAAATCACAATGTCATATCTAAGATGTGGTTGAAAGTTTGCATAATAGAGTGTCAAAGAACATCTTCACTCCAGTATTGTGCTATAAAATTTCATGCATAATTTCTATGTATATAACTTACTGCACAATTTGTCATTGTACCTTTCTCACTGCAAATGGCTATTAAAGGTGATACCTAACATTCTTATCGATGCGCAAGATTTAATTTCAACGTTATTATTAAAAAATATACATTTTCTTTTTATCAATATGAATAAAATCGATGTAGTTTAATTTATGTTTATATTTAGTTTGTTTTTTCTGCCCAGTTGATTATATTATTGTATACATTCTGCCGTGATATATTTAAGTTATTATTTATAAGTAAAATATTGATGTTGTCCGCGTAGTACAATATGGCATAGACATTAGATGTGTTATTTAGTAATGAGATGAGATCGTTGGCAAAAACATTAAAAACAGTGGCCCGATAATAAAACCCTGTGGAACCCTTTATTTAACGGCACAGCTATTAATACTACTTCCTCATTAACTATTTGAGTCCTAATATACAGATATTATGAAGTTAAAAGTTCTAGATGTACACCTCTAATCCAATACCTTAGGTATAACTTAGCCATTAATAGTTGATGATCCATTAGATCAAATGCATGGGAAAGGACATATTGTTTATTTCTACAACGCTTATAATTTTGTTGAAAATCATTTGTTTAAAGCAAAAGTATGTTTGGAAGGAGAGAGTATATTTTGCTTATATAAAAAGATAGAAAGTTCTTGTTTTAGGCAAAGTTCAAAAAGTTTTGATATGTTATAAAGTAGACTAATGGCAATATTACTGTGGTTTGTATATTCATTTGGATCACCTTTTTTGTAAGCAGGTGTTATAATTGCCAACTTTAATTTTTGAGGGAATATTCCTTCCCAAAACAAAGATTTATTAAAAAGGCAGCTGGTTTGTAGATACTTGATGTACGTTTTTTAATTAAATTCAGATTAAAATTAGTTAGCGATTACTAACCTCTAATTATTTGATTAATCATTAATCATAATCAGACAGCATTTCAAACAGTTAATCATTAATCTTAATCAGTTAGGTTGACACTAGTAATCCTTATCATTGATTACTTTTTGTTAAATCAGTAATTACTGTTCAATCAGTGACTGCTTTTCAATCAGTGATTACCTCTTTTAATTAGTGATTAAAATCAGCGCATGCCTAATATTAATATTACTCGATGGGCATTCTCTGCTCCTATTGAGAGACTATTTTTTTATAGTGGGGCTGATATATTCTCCTAGAAGAAGGGCAATGGGAGTCACAACGATGGAACAATTGGTATTTTTTTTTTTTTTTTTTTTTTTTTTTTTTTTATTTTAAAAATTTTAAGTTCGCTTTTTTAGATTTTTTGTTTTGTTTTTTTTTTCATAATTAATATTTATTTTACTGTTAGAACAATTGATATTATTAAATGAAACAAAAAAATAAGAATAAGTTTTTTAATTTAGTTCCAGTTTTTTTTGTTAAAAAAAAATAACCATATAATTTTCTCATTTATTGGTTAATCATTAATCAATTAATATTTCCAAGTTATGGGTTAGTCGATGAATATTTCCGATGTGTGGATTCATTATTAATATTAATCTGTGAATAAATACGTTGAATAATCATTAATCTTTAACCCTTTTCTCGTTAATCAGCATTACTCTGATTAAATTATTAGTTATATGATCCATCAAAAAAATTGGATGGTTTTAATTGGATAGCATTAACGGACAGAGAACCACATACAAATAATTGAATTTGAGATAAGAAGATATAAACGTATTTGAATATATATGTGTAATTGTCTTGCTAGAGGGAAAATACTTCATCAAATATATTTCTAGACATGTAATTACATATTTTATTAAATATTTTAGTTTTTAAATTTAGAAATTAGACCTTTTTTTATATTACTTGGCGTTTGGTTCCTATAAAATTAATATTTATGCTTATAACATGATATTTTGAACAGATCCAACTATCTGGTTCCTGAGCATATTGTCTGTTTAATAGCTACAAAAACTGTTTTAGGATGTCTAGAGTGTATTGAATACAGAACCTGGGAGTGATGCTAATCAGCAACTTTGATCTATGGGAATAAAATAATAGTGTTTTGTTCATTCTTCATTCCTTTTTTATTGCGAAGTTACAAACATTTTCAATAAAAACCTGAAGAACGTATAGCAATACTATAAAATATTAAAACAAATAATATTTTTATGGCGATGAAATCAAATAACAACTAAATGAACCACTATCCTACAAAAATAGTTACATAATGATTCCCTAATATATTTTAACGTTATGAACAATAAAAAATAAATAATATAAAACAGTAACGCTAATATTATTCCGCCACTAAATCATTCTCAATTTCAAAATCAATGTCATCTACGACATTTTCATCGGCAATAATATTTTTGTAAAAATCTTGTTAAGTTCCTCTACTAGTCCCATAAGCTCTTTAATATCTTGAAGTTTTTCTGTGGAAATTTTTTTACCCTCAGGCCATAACAGTGGTAACTCTTTGAAGAAGTCTAAGCTTTTCTTACCCCTATTCTTTCCTTGGATATTAACTTTAGTAAATGATTTATTAAAAAATAGAGAATATGGATGTGTTTTCTTCAAAACTATTTCTCTCGTCTGCAACCAGCTAATCTTGTTATATTTCTTCTAGTGGCTTGACACTAAAAAAATCTTCCTTCAGCATTTCATGAACAACTAATGGATTTTTTTTCTAGATATTTTTATTACATCTCGGTATTCTTCAGGGGTGAAAATTATTTGATGATTCTTTAACGCTTTTTCAATGTCATCGAACTATTGTTTTTATACACTACAATAGTTTTTTTCTATTGGAAATCTCCTGGTACAGGTTGTGAAATGTGTCTCTGGCGATGAATACGATTTGTCGATTATCCTCTGCGGTAAGTCTAAAAGTCTCTCTGGTTGAATAATGAACACTTTAGATTTGCGGTAACTCACTAAAAAGATGTCCAGGGTATTAGATCTGGCGAACAAGCAGGTCATTTAATCGTACTACGACCAGATTGTCAAGGTCATTTCTGACTTTCTTGAAATAATGTATGGGGTGAGGCACCGTCTTGCTGAAAAGTTATTAGGATCCCTTGAAATACCTGGGCATTATTTTATTTAGATTGTTTGGGTTATTTCAGGCTCGATGACATTCTCCAACATATTAAGATATGAGCCCAGTCAAGGAGTCAATAAAGACACATTGAGATATTAAAATGTTTATTTCCTCTACTAAGTGTGATAAAAAGGTGATTTTAAAAATGAAATGATGACAAATGTTTAATTTTTATTATAAGTTACTGAAGTTGCTAGTGCACTCAACAGGATGTTATAAATTTCCCAGAAAACAGCGATATCACTACAATGTCTGGTATATCAGCAATACAGTACTACGAATGAAATTTAGCAGCATGGTAAGATCTCTGAGGAATCACTATATACAAAGTAAAACGGATCATTGAAAGGATTATCAAACTTGAAAATTTTAAATCATGTGTTAATTTTGATGACGACGACAAATGATAAGATTAAAAATGAAAAAAGTCCATATATTTGATAATTAACTGCAAATAGTGAATTATAATCATCACACATGTCTTAATTTCGATAGATACGTATGTGTTTTGCAAATATATTGAATTATTTCCTTACATTAGTTTTACTACGCATATTTACTCTGAAAGTATCGTTTTTGTTCCCCTAACGTGTCAACACACAAAGTTGTCTTAAGAGTTTCCCTTTTAATTATATTATCATTAATTTATGATGAGAAGGATCTCATCTAAATTTAATATCGTTAGAAAACTCTTCGATTATGCCCAACTACTCGTTAATTATTTAGTAAGTTAAGACAAAACAAAATTCATTATATTAAAACACATAAATAATTGAACCCATTTTGAATTATGTAAAAGCTTTGGCATCGAAAAGTTTTCTTTATTTTCCCATCTAACAGGATTAATTATTTGGAAACAAGACGATAGATAGATTTTTCGGTTTCGGGAATTCCACTAATCTGCAGAATCTGGGAAACGTAACTTCATTTATAAAATGCTAGAATGAGTAATTTACCGTAATTTCTTATCTTGTCCATTACTTTAGTTATGTTATAAGTAACTAAAAAAATGATAAATCGTTTAACGTTCTTTTTTGTCTAACTGTGAACATCCAATTTATTTTAACTAGGAATTGTTGTTTCTCTGGATAATATTTATTTAAAACTATTTAAGTTCCATCAGTATTTGTCTAGTTAGTCGGCTAACTAGTTATTTGTCTAACTAGGACAGATAAAAACTCAATAAAATTGAATAAATATGAGTTTTAAAATGCTCGTTTTAGGAGCTGTGCTCAAAAAACTGTGTTTGTATGTGGTTTTAGACAATCAAACATATTTTACAGACGATGTTAATAAAAATAAATTGTTTTACAATAAATAATATATAAGTAATTAAATTTTACGGAAAGAAATATTTAGTGACAATACCACCAATTGAAGGGTAAAGTTCATATGAATATTTTGGTGTGGTTCTTGGTCCACACCAAGAGAATTCCTACACTTTAATAGGGCAGCTTTCGGGCTCCAGTTGCCATTTTAAAATACATAAACTTCACTTTTCCATATTTTCGGACAATGGAGGTTAAGTAGCTACAGTGAAGAAACAGTTAACTTGAGTTACAATTAAAAAAAAACTATGTCTTTTTACTAAATCTGTATTTATTTCCATTAAGTTTATTTGTGTAAAATACTTTTCACACTTTAGTATGAACTATTTAATTGCAGTATGGATTTAGGATTACAGTATTCTAAAGACAACCGGGTGGTTAGCGATCAAAAGCAACATAGTATAATAGTAAAGAAATGTAGAAATACCAGGAGTGAGAAAGCAAAATTTCAAAATATTTACAGAAACTAGGCAATTGTATGTTACTTTGCGATAATTCGGGCTTGAAAAAAATTTGAATTAATGCAACATTACTCTTCTATCGCCATTTAAAAAAATTTTAGTTGACGAGTCGAATTAATTTCTCCCCGCCTCCCACCGCCTCGGCATAAACCGCAGTTACTTCATACTTTTCTAAATTAACAATACAGGAAAAAGAGAGCAGTTGAGGTAAATAAGGAAGAAGAGTTAGCCAAGCCCTGGGAAAATACTCGATTTCTTATTTTGCGTCTGTTTCGAAAGTAGAAATAGACATGTTTAATTAACGAGATGTCATCTTGCTGACGACAGCAACGCAAGGCAATGCTGATAGATAGATAATTTTATTCACCAATTATTAAAGATACAAATTTTGTACATTTGACAAGTCATTGTATAAATATATGTATAGTAAAGGATATAAAAAAAAAAAAAGACAAAACAAAACAGGACATTATATATATATATATATATATATATATATATATATATATATATATATATATATATATATATATATATATATATATATATATATATATATATATATATATATGAATAAATATGATTTGAAGGAAACAACTACTCAGCATACTAGTAGTTTTTCTGAAATAAGGAAATAACAGAAAAACTACAAAAGACAGGAGTGTATGAACAAAAATGTAGTAACTGCGAAGCTATATACATTGGCCAGACCGGACGTAACATAAAAAGGCGACTTGAAGAGCATAAAAAGTCTATTGTAAACAACGTATATAGCACCGGTATGTCAACACACTGTATAGAAAACAATCACTTTATAAATATGGATAATGTAGAATTACTTCATTCCGAAAAGAAAAGCAAAAAATTAGACTTACTAGTAATATTAGAAATTAAGAAAGCTTCCAAAAAATAAAAAAACGATTACAAATGAACAACAAATATTCGCAGGTCACCACATTTTAGATAAAGTAATTTAACTTTTCTAAAAAATTACAAATCTTTCAAACCATTTTTATTAGTATAAGTTGCCAGATGTAACATTCAATATATAAGCAAGGAACACAAATTATAATTTAGTACCTCTCATCTGTACTCTTGAAAAGGGCTTAAAAGCCGAAACACGTGTAGAGTGAAAATACAATTTTGAAACATTTAAAAGCAAATTTTCTTTGTTTATTTAAAATATTTAATAATGTTTCACAAGGAGCCAACCACAGAATCAGTACAATGCATAAAATTATGTAGTAGAAAATATATTGAAATACAATATATTTGACAGTAAATATATCATTAATTATTCTTCAATTTAGCGATTGGTATTTGTCGTCCAATTATCTGCTAAGTAAATCTATCCGGGGAATCTATAGAGTAATTGATATTAAAGAGAAAGATAGCTACTAATTGGCCCAGTTTATAGTGCATCCTCAAACATAAACATTACTCTAATGGAGTGGAAGATGAACGTTAAAATTAACTAGTAAACTCATCTAAATGGATATTAAAATCATTTACTAAATTTGCTCAAAGTGCCTTCTGAAATTGCTCTACGGTTGACATTTCTCGTAGGTGCCAAGCTTAAAAATAAATTAGGTAAAGGGGATCTTTCTGCATCTACAAATATTAATTAATACGGTATATTATAGTTACTAGGTAAAGTTATTCTTGTGCTATTTTATTTCATAACCCAACATGTCTTATGAAATATATGACTGTTGTGTTTAAAAGTAATATAAAAAAAGATTTTATAAATTTATAAATGAACTTAACAATAATAGTAAAAATAATATTATAATTAAAATATATGAAAAAAATTGCTACAGATAAATTTGAAATGTGCAATTTGTTTAATAATAACTTTTCAAATTAGATAGCGATTTAGCTAATAAAATAAAAAGTAAACCGGAATAAACTAACTGGAAGATAGATTAGCCGATCTAATCATATATGAAGAAAATTGGCAGAAACTGCTTCACGAGACAAAGTGACCCCACTTACATGACAAAGTTTCAGTCCAAAATATGCGTAAAATATTATACTTAAATCTTATACCTATATTAAACTATAAACTTTAGAATTAAGGTAATAAACTTAAATTCATAATACTGCTATAATAATAAAAAAAAATACAAAATTTGAAGCTGAGTATAGTAAAAGTACCTACATGATATATAATATGGTAAATCGTATAGTGAACATTAATCTCACTAGGCATTAAATTAGTTCAGATATAGCTGAGAAGGAAAGAAATAACAATAACAATAATTAAGACTGGCAAATAATATGACAATAATTAATCCGTATAAGGTAATATTTGAGCATTTTGAGGAAGGTAAATAAATAAAATAAAAAGGCAGAAGTATAGACAAGATTTTGGTTCTAAAGATTAAGATTATATTTCAAAAGCTTGTCTAGCATACTTCAATAGCTCTTTTTGTGTACAAGTGTTTATATCACAGTACTGATTTATTTTGTTAAAATTATAACACATACAATATATATGTGTTTTTAATATCACGTTGCTGTTAGCTCGAATATTGTAAAATGTGAGATTTTGTCGAGAATGCGCTCTAGTAATCAGCAGATTAATTTGTGAAAGAATTTGAGGACAATCAATTTCATTATGTAGTAGTTTATGGAGAAAAATTAGCTTGGAACAGATTCGTCGAAATTCCAGACTCTCAAAATTAAAGCTAGCCAGTAGATACCTGTTGTCTACCCCTCTCTCGGGATAATTACCTGTAGCTCTAAAAGATAAGAATTTTAGAATTTTTTTTTATGATGACATAATAACACCACATGTAATGACAACCTCTTTTATCCCTGAATGTCTTAAATTACATTGTGCGGGAGAGGGTTACACATTAAGAGACAATGGACATACATCCAATATCCGAGAATACTTCGATTAATCTCTCTCACAGAAAAAACCCAGTGCCACAGTCGGGAATCGAATCCGGGACCCCGAGATTTCGAGGTAAGTACGTTATCTCTAGACCACGGAGCCTTTGAACCTGTTCTAGCGTATTTTGTGGATAAGGTAATAGAGGTCCCAGATTATGCTTCCATACTTGATCTTTGATCTTACGTAAGAGTAGTATAATAATTTTAAACATGTTCAATTAGTAAATGATTTATAGTTTTTTATGATAAAGCCTAGCATTTTGATTGCTCCTTTAGACTTAATGTTTGTATGTTCGGCAAAACTGAGTTGAGGATCGAAATATATGCCTAAGTCTTTGACTGTATTTGTGCGTTCTAGAACAGTATCATTGATTCTGTAGTTGTAGATAATATGATTTATCTTTTTTGTGTAAGTAACTATATTACATTTCATGGCATTGATACAACTTTGTTAAGAATATACCAATTGTTGACTGCGTCGAGGTTATTTTGAAGACTTATACAATCATTTACGGAACTTACGCACTTGAAACTTTTTAAATCATCTGCAAATATCAGGGAATCTCATTGTAGTTCGATGCACAGATCATGTAAATAACAGAAATAATAAGGGCCCGAGATTGGAGCCTTGTGGTACTCCGGATGGTGCTAAATATGTCGATGATTTATGTCCGTTGTAAAATACACATTGCTTTCTTTCTGTTAGGTATGATCGAAAAAGTTTAATAGGTTTAGGTTAAATCCGAACTTTTCCAACTTTTGTAGCAATAGCTGATGATCAAAGCGATCGAAGGCTTTGGTAAAGTCCGCATACCTAAAGTATCTACTTAACCCTGTTTATCTATGACTTTAGACACGGTTTCACTGAATGACACTAGGCTCGTAACAGTAGATCTGTTAGACATGAATCCGTGCTGACATGGTGATAATATGTTCTTTGTGGACAAATATATTCGATTGTGTAAAATAATTTCCAGCACCTTTGCAAAACTGCATAGAAGAGAAATTTGTCTATAATTGCTTATACAGGCCATATCACCTGCTTTAAAAATTGGAAAAGCTTTTGCTACTTTCCATTGATTGGGAAAGACTGACGTTTTAATGGAAAAGTTAAACAGGATGAATAATGGTGTGCATCAGCGCAGTCTTTCACCAGAAATGATGGTATAAGTCAGGACCGGATGTCATTTTATTCTTTAATTTTTTTATAGTATCCTTTATTTCTGACTTAAAAATGTTTTTTATACTAATAGTTTAGAAATTGTTGTTGTATCGGGTCACACCGTTATTTTGTTTGCAACTACTTGGAGCACACGTTTTTAATTTATTGTGGATTACCATATTCTTTATCCTTATATGACATTTTTCCAGGTATTCTTGTTTATTGTCATTTCGATTATATGAGGGATCAGTGTTTTAGATCAGAGGATATTGAAGTCTGTATACTAGAGATATATTGTTGCTAAATCGATCTGTTGGTTTATTGAAGCCCTAAGTTGTTTATATTGTTCGAGATAATAGTTGAATTTTGTTTTCTTTGAATTTGCTGAAATATTTGTCTTTCTGTTTGATGTTATTGATTCTTTCACTGGTATACCATTTTGGGTAAATCCATTTATATGTTCTATATTGAGGAACGTTTTGATCTATGATGTAATGAAGCCTGTTGTAGAATTCTTCAAGAGGTAAATTAATATCCGAAAAGCTTTGTAGATTATACCAATCGGATTCAAAGATAGCCCTATATAGAGCTGGGTAGTTGGCTTTCCTAAAATTGTAGGCTTTCTGATTATTAGGGGATGTAATGTTTGTGCATTTTAAGAGAAGCTTTGTTTTGAAGGTACCAAGATCTGTGACCTCTAACCCTGGTGGGCTAAACTATATACTGAATAAGATTTACAGGAAACAACTACTCAGTGGTCAAAAAGTCCCGACCTGCGTTGAATTAAACATGCAACGCAGGTCGAGGCATTTGTTCGCTGAGTAGTTGTTTCCTGTAAATCATATTCAGTATATAGTTTAGTCCACCAAGGTTAGAGGTTGCAGCTCTTGTTACCTGCATTGCAGGTCGCTATCAGTCTATCAGCTAAGACATCAGTGATGTCTGACGGGTAGTAACACTGAGCACCAGAGGGATACACAAATCATCAACAATTAATTAGGATCTCGTTATACCCCATTAGCACATAAATGATAAATGTTAATACGTTAACTATAAAACCAATCAAATAGCTACCGTTCAGTAATATAATAATAAAAAAAATACATTGCGTGTCAAGATCCGAATTTATCTGTAATTATTAGGATGAAAGTAAACGGCTGTCTGCAATCATTATGTCATTAATATGAATAAATTCTCGTTATTAAAACCCTTTATTGAAATTACATTTGTAAGTAGGTAGACAGAAATTTCAAAGCGGCCAAGCTGAACAAAACCGTTTTATTAGCTAAAATATTTATATTGGTTAAATTGTACCAATAAGGTATCAAGCTATTTCAATAGAGAGGTAATATTTATTTACAAATAGTAATAAATACTGAATGTCATATCTAAACGTACAAACTAAGTCGTAATCCTCCTACTTTATGTAATTAAAAATTAAACAAAGTTGCCACATTTATAACCCCTACTTTCATAGCAGACTATATGCCTTTTGATGATTTTCGTGATATATACCAGCTTTAAACATTAAATCAGGAGTAATCATTAAATAAATATTTTATAATTTCAGAGCCACATCTCAAGTAGTCAATCCAGTTCCGGGCTTACGTATACCATTCGTATAATTACTAAAATGAGAATAAATATGGTGAAATACAATGGTACACGATTTTTTTGGAATTAATTAATAACCTTCTCTCGTATTATTTTATTGTATATTACTAATAACATTAATTATTTTATCATTGAGTATGCAAGCCAAGTAAGAGGAAAGAATTTTAATTTAATAGAATTCAGTTGAAAGCCAAGTTTAATATTAGAAATGTAGTTAATATACTTCTCTTGATTAAAGACGGCCATTGTCTTGCATTTTAAGTATCACTCGATATATTTGAAATCATGCTAGTTGGCAGAATCATAGTTCATACTGGGAACGAAAGCATCTGTTAATAACAAATCCATTTCTATATTTAAAATAATATGCAGAATGAAATATTAGTTGATTTATTTTAAATATTAATTGATGACCGTTTTAAATAATTTCCTTTTGGAAACATGGTTTTAAAATTATGAGAAAGCGATTCTTAGCCTTAGAATATTTTACAAATATTTGTTTATATGAATTAACGCAGGGAATTTAAGTGCGATACGCCAAGCTAGCTTAAATAACGTTTTCCACGAACAGTGAATGGCAACTTCGCTCTTCGCGCAGATTCAGCGTCCCAATTTGGGGTATACACAGAGACAACCCTGAGACGCGCAAGTACGTGCTAAAATTTAATCCGCAGTATTAAATTGGTCGATTGTAATGGAAGGTGAAAGTAGATGGCGCAAGAAGCAAACGCCCGCGAAAATTCAAAACCCCCCTTTTATTATTTTATTGATATCATTTATAAGCTTTATTTCTTTGGTGATCGTTTGTGGACCAGAAGTAGTCGATTAGTTGTTTTTAAATATTTCTATTCGCTGGAAGTTAAAAACTAACCGAGTGACTATCTCTGATGATCCGCAAACGATCAACAACTGCTGCAGAAACAAAGCTATCTTAAAGTTAGAATACAAAACCAGATGTCAATTAATTTTTATGTTAAACTAATCAAAAGGTTAATTGTAACCTTGTTGAACTGCTTAACATAGGATTTAAAAGAAATATGTTTTTGTATTGGATAATTAACATAACACTCAAAACACAAGTAGGTAAGTAATTATATTTTGTACAAAATTTATTAAAATCAGAAAACTACAAAAAAGCAAATTTAGGACGTTTTGTCAATATATTACAGAAAATATCAAGAAAGCATGATAGTTATTTATGCAACAAGACCGGAAAGTGATTCTTTACTGGGCGAGCTGGCAATTTCCATTGCAAAAGCCCTAGCGAGCCCAGTAAAGTCACTTTCTGGGTGTGTTGTGTACAATGTTTTTTCTGCAACGGTTCCTGCTAGCCCCAAAAAACTTTTTAACTTTAATAAAATATAAAATTCAACTGACAGACATCAGACGCTTACTTTCAAAGAAGACTGGAATAATCATTTTTAATTGTTATCGGATACTTTTTGTCAACAGAAAATGACATAAGGAATTGGTAAAGACTTTACAAATCCTTATGTCACTTTGCTGGGCTAGACCTGTAAATATGTATTTTCCACTCAAAAAATTGATCACAGTTAAATTTCTAGAAGATTGCAGGTTATATCACATTGAACATTTACCTTAATGTCCATTTCGTCAAATAGCAACAGACACAATTTATCTTGCCCATTTGTTAAACTGTTGTTGATGTGTCTAAATAAGTGATCATTAATGCCAACATGGAATGGGACCTATTCCAATAGTGAAATTAATGTTCTTTTTGAAGGCATCACGACGATCTTTGACAATAGTTTGTAACACTTTGGACTCCTTTTTAGAAGTGCCAAGGCTATAACTTTCTTCGATAGTCCATCTCCTACCTTTTTGATCGTGTTTGGCACAGCGTAATTGGGAAATGAGGAAGTTGGTTGTAGTATTTGACATCCCCTTAAATATACTTCTGACTACTGATGAGTCATCTAAATTTGATAGAGATTTGATGTCATGAGCCTTCTGCTTGCATATGACTTTCAACTTCCGTATATGGTCCTCCTTCTGACAAATCATGTTCATAAGTTTAACTTTTCTTGGAGTAGAGGTTGTCCTTGAAAGATCGCCAATGCCTCTAAACATTGGTCGTTTTCGAACAGTGACATTCTGATCTGATATAGAAGTGCTGGGAATCTCCTCCAAAAATTCACTAGGTGCCTTCACTATGCTATGAAATTCCTCCGCCAACTCATATGGTATATTCTTGAAGTTGAGGCCTCGCTTGAGGCTAAATCTGAAGTAAAATGAGATAGATATTAGCGACCATGTTTATTGGTTCAAATCTATATTTCTTTATTTTGAATAAATTAAATAATAGTAAAAAGTCTGCGATAATTCTACCAAGCTAATTAGTAACAACTATGGATTGATATCTAAGGAACCCTCACAACCAACATTTTGTAAAACACAAATTACCTGCTGGCACTTGGTATGTTGCCAACTGACGACATGAAAAATGTGTGGGGACTGCATTGCGGGTCAACCTATGACTACTTAGGTCGACATAACTGTCAACAGTAAAATGACGGGAGCATGTTTTATAATTTTGAAGAGTTTCTTTAGTGTAAAGTATACCCATATTCTCTTGCCAAATTTGTAACCTGTAAAACATAAAGAACTGTGCTGTTAGAAGTGTTGTTAATTTAGTGCAGGCCTTAATTTACCTTTCCAACCTTGAAGGAAAATAATGAAGTTTTGCCACATCATCCTCCGAAGAACCACACACATAACACAATCTAATTCGTGACTCTGTGGCCATCTCAAACAAAAAATAACCTACAACAAATTCCAAAGTTTATTATGAGGAATGAAATAGGTAAAGGATACAGTTAGCACATTTTCTAATACTGTTTATCCTTTCTGATTAATATATAGGTTAGATATAGGGGACAAAATTATTTATAATTTTATAACTTACCAGTTATATGAAATTGGTAGTCTTTAAAAAGAGAAATAGTCTTCTAACACACAAATATCACAAAATACAACGAGAAATAATCAAAATCACGACAAAATAACAAACACTTCTTTCATCAGTTCAAGTTGACAGATAAATACCACAGATAAAGCGCGGGATAGAACAGAAATGACAGCAGTGCAAGTGCTACCCTCTACTTTCACCTTCCATTTTATCGGACTAGGACAGCTATATTTGATTATTCTGATATTAAATAGAGATAGCGAATAAATGTTAATATCGGACAAAATTTTCTATCCACTTGCACGTCTCGGGTTGTCTCTGGTATACATCTAAACACGCCGATTGAAAAACACAGGTCCCAGTCTGCATTTCTAGATCCACCAACAAGCAGTAAGCAGAACAGCTCCAGGTCCGCCAAAAACCAGTGTAAGAATTATTTCCGTTAATAACCGATTGACTGTATTTTGATTCGTTTATCTGCTAACTATTATTTCCGTAAATTTTCGTTTGTATCCAAATGCCTGCTAACCCGATCGGCTAGAGATATTCGGGAAAATTCGAGATTCAATAAGTAAACCGTGGGTTATCTATTCAGAAACGAGCATCTGGAATACTTGGTTGTTAATAAAAGATGATTATGTTATGCACCGATGGGATTCTAGTATCTGGCATATTTGAGTAGAATCCGATCTCAGTGTCATAGTGAAGTCCTCGATACCTAGTATTTGAAGAGGAACTTTAGCAGTAAAGAGATTCCAGTGTCTAGCATATTTGAGTGAAATCTGACTTCACGAGGAAAACGCGGAGAGACACGTAAGATTTCAATATCTAGCATATTTGAGTGTAAACTGACCAAGTGTCCCGGGATGTAATGCACTATTCGCTGTGTCCAACACTCGCTTTCAATAAAGATAATTTGTAATAAAAGAAGCTCGACGTTGAGGTGATAACCTATAACCGCCACTTGTATTTATCTACCGTTTGTTAACTTCACACACATTTAAGCATATCTCTGTCTTATTGTTAGTCAATTTAAAAGATAGTTTACATTTCAATTCGAGTTAATAAAACTTATGTAGCATATTTGGATAGAATCCGATCTCAGTCTCATAGTGAAGCCCCGATACCCAGTATTTGGTAAGGGCCTTCATCAGGAAAATGTAAAAGGCACAAGTTTCCAGTATCTAGCATATTTGAGTGGAATCTGACCCCCGATTCAAGTTAATATGCGATCCAACCGGTCTTAAAAGAGAACAACGAGGAAGTAAGGCCCTTGTCCCACCAAAGCTGCGCAACAGCGACGCGACAGCGACACGATGTCGCCAGCGTGTATCTTTCGTGATTAACCCATGGTTTATATACACCGTATACCCACCAACGCTCCAGCAAAGAAACATCCAAGCTGCGTGTCGGCTTCTTGTTGCCGAGCGACTCGACAGGTCAGTTGTGAAGCAACATTCAAGCTGTGTGTGCGGTGGTATTTTGCGTTATTAATGACGAAAATGGAAATGAATATCATGGCACAACAGAAAAATGAACAGGAATTTAATGAAAAATTAGTAGATGCTGTAGACAGTTCTTTTGACATCCGGTAAAATAATTTAAACTTTACTGGGTGTCTGTTGAGTTCCTTAGCAGCAACAAACATTCTGTTTTTTTGGTTTCTTGCGATAAAAGGATGCATCCACCATTTCCTTTTCTTAGACTTTTTAGAATTTTTTCTATTCCGTAAGTATCAGTACATTGCAATCACATCGTCGTCTTCACTTGACGACATCACTGAACTGAATGTAGAAAACACGTTGCTTTGGTGGGACAACTCCATGTCGCCTGCTTGTGTCATGTCGAAATCGTGTCGCTGTCGCGTCGCTGTTGCGCAGCTTTGGTGGGACAAGGGCCTAACTCTAAAGATATAGTACACCCGCGACTAGTACGTATCATCAAGCCCCTGTTCCTGGATTGACATTCTACTGTAGTGTCACGCTTGTACACCGTAACCACTTGTACCTGGACATTGCTACACCGACCGGCTGCCGTAATACCAGCTTAGGCACTAGTCACTATAAAATCGCTAACTGCTTGCTATAGATACCAGTAGTAATAGAGTCTGTAACTTAGCTTGTTTTGATTCACCGCTTATTTGCTTGTGTACCTGCTTACAGTAAACGTATGAATAATGGCTTGCTTGTAAATATCTCATAGTAGTAGTTTCCGTAACCTAATTGTTCTTGATAAACTTGATCACCGTGCTTGCATTATCATAACCTCTTGCTTGGTTCCTTGGTTGCTTATCTGTATTTACGTTGTATAAATATTTGTTTCTCCTGTTGTGCATATGATTTACTTTATTACTAGTCTACTGTGAAACCATTCATAAATAAAATAGAGTAAGTAAAGTTGATATTATGAATTTTATTTAAGGCATGGGTGTAAGTAACAAATCTGGGTGTACACCGAGAATCAATTTCGGCAGGTAGAAGTGGAGTTGTCCATTTCTACGAAACCGACAACCATACAGACCAACTCCTGGACATTCCGTTTCTTCACTGAGTCATCCTATCTTAGCTTCTATCATACCGCTGATAAAATAAAGTGTTGTTCCTACACTTAAAACAGGAACTAACGCTCGAGACCGTACCGCAATAAAAGTTCAAAGTACCACTGTTGTACTAAAGGGTGCCAAAGTAGCAAAACAACAACGAAATACCATTTTGTTACATCACATTGTTTACACACAAGCTGATTCCGCATCTGATATTCGCAAAATGACTACCTGCGATACGGTCTCTATAATATAACTATCGAGGACAGATGTTCCTCGAATTATACACAAGTTTATAAAATATTTAAGTAGGTGGAAACCTCTGATAATTTCCTTTTGTATGAAAATCACAATGTTATTGCTCGATGGAGAACATGAGTCATTTCTGCATACATTATTAATGATATAAGTAGTTTGCCCCGTTAAATTACTTTTGTACACAGATGATATGAACATGTTTACTACGATATAATCATTAGACGATTGTGGTGAGTCTCATGAAAATATTAACATTTTAAATATATTGTTTGTAGCACAGTGGCGTACAAATCTATACGTGAAGGTGCGCAAAGTGCTGGGCCCCGGACCACTTAGACTCATGGGTTCGTTCGTCCCAAACAGATTGATGCTTAGAGAAATTTATATACAAAAATCGTGTCATGGCTTCTGCCAAAAAAACTTTGTTGCTTATAACATAAACGCAATCTATGGATTTGCTCTCGTTTGTCTTTTTTACACAAATATAAAAAATGGCTCTTTTGTTTCTGCTTGTTGTTTTGTTTCCAATAATAAAAATCGTAGAACATTTAAGAGGGGGTTAATATTGATATGTGATCATCTATGAGGGGGCCATAACGAAAAGTTCGCACTAGGGCCCATTAGGACCTTGCTACGCTACTGATTGTAGCCACATAAATGTATAAAGAATATATTAAACGTACATAAAATTTAAATTCCTAAAAAAAAAATCACTTAAAATTTTTATTACAAGTGCCTCGAAGAAATATGAAATTAGAAAAATAAATACATTAAAGAACACAAACCACCACGCCATGTAATATAAATATATAAAAAAATGTATTAAAAAACATGTTTAAAGTACTTTCCTCTTAAACGTATAAATAAAGAAAGCAGGTTAATACAAGGTGTACCACAGAAACAAGTCACATTTCGAGTGTTGCAAGTTCATCAATGAAGTGCATGAAAAAGCATTTTTTATATATTTTTTCAAATAATATCTGCAAGGTGATAACCTCTATAAATAATTATTTCTTATAATATTACACTCACCATATATTACACAACTCACTGCAACACGATAACTTTTTTAAATTATTTCCAAAAACACAGCAGCAAATAAACAGATATAAAATAATTATGCTAAACAAATCGGTAATAAAATTGCGGACCTGAAATATCACAGAATGTAAGTGAAACTCCGCCTCGATCGCGTGCCAACAAAAGCAACAATCATCGTTCTCGCTTTAATGTAAGCGGTGTAAAAGACGGAATATGTCATGTGTTAGACATTTCCCGCCCTCATGTAACGTTTTGCCCTGCACGTCCTGTCACTATACCGATTTCTCGTACTATATTTTGACGTAAATTAAATCGAACAATTTTAATTATTTTGATAACATTTTGTTGGAAGGTAGATTATTCGAAAGAGTGCAATATGAAGTTGAGATATGAGATATTTACGAGAGATGTTTAATATAGCTAGACTCGTATATTTTTAACAAAGTAATCTGTGCATACAATAACGAAATTTTGGACATAAAGAAAATATAACTTTGTTATGAGGTTACGACATATTTCATGTAAAAGATACAACTTTGATAAAGTTTCATGTGAGGGAAGTACGTCTGTGTTGAAATGTTGAAAGTGACGCATTGCTTATCTGAAAGTTTCAGAAGTTGACACAATAAAGGCCCGCAGATGTGGATTTAGCGAGGTATTGTTAAGTGTTCAAGGTAACTTTAAATCAATTACATTTTAGTACAACATCTATTAAATTCCGCAATAATTCTCTAGTGGCTTTAGATTTATAAGTTTTGGAAAATAAAAGGAAACAATAAGCTAGATCTTTGTTCATTTAAGTGAATATTTCTTCGTGGAACAAGAGACGAACAAAAAAGTGATTCGCGTTTATGTTTAAATTAAATTTTATTTGAAATTGAAGCAGAATAAATGAAATATAAGGTATTATACCCTCAAGAGCTACTCTGTTTTGTATCTAATTCAAACTTGAGGGAATTTTGAGGTTTTATCAATCAATTTAAAGCGTGCCTTTTCCGCGGTATACAGAATAATAATTCAAGATACAAACACCAGTTAGATAACTGCAAACGTTGATTTAAAAAATCAGTATAAAATAAAACAAAATGCAGACGGTTTCTCTTTTGGCATTCAGCAATACCATTTCTCTGCGAAATTTAGAAAAGTTTTGATTTAACCTGTAAACATGGCAAACACTTCCTCCGCCTTGGCAAACACTTCCTCCGCCTTGTTTTGACCTGCAAAAAATAATTGTGGATTTAAGTTGGCTATGATACCAGTTTACAGACAATTTATTCATGAAAACTAGTGGTTACAAAAACCGATTTTAATTAATTAAAATTTACATATTTGTAGAGCCCGGATCCTGATATTAAATTTCAGGGACGGATTTACTCGCAACAGGAATTATCGCGTATTTTAATCCAAAATAACGTGGTATACATTTGAGTCAATTAATTTAACTATTGATGCAGAAATGTAGAAATCATATGTAAATGTGTGAACAGCAGTCTTAAAACACTATGGTGCATGTGTTTACATCGGTGTCCTGGATCTGCCCCTAACATTGACGTATTATAATATTCGGATCCGGGCTCTATATATTTGTTACGGTTTTTTAGTTAGCAAATGTAAATTATAGTATATTCAATGTTTTCTTTAATGATATGCAGTTGATTAAAATCACCTAGCAATATTATTCAAGCCTTTAATATACCTAACCCCATAAGGCACATGGATGTCAAATGGAAATTTGATGTACGTCATGGACCTGAAGGACATACGCCGGATATCTATATGAATAACAAAAGTAATCCAGTGGACAGCCGTTTGTCACAAACTTGTACATCTTGTGGATGTCTATTCACGGACATCAAGAGCCCCAAAAATGAATATCCAGTGGATATTCATTTGTTTCAAACAACTATGTCATATGGATGTCAGTTTAAGGATATTGAGTATTAGTTATTGTTTTTATTCAATAGCTTACTGTGTACACATATGGACACGGAAGCTTTTGGTTGCCGGGTCACGCCATCTATCAGTTTCATTTTAAGTTATAGGAACTAGTATTATTGCGTGTAGAATGTACAATTGGTTTCATATTCTAGAAAATTTCAAAATATACCTAAACGGCGACGTTCATCAGACGTCCATTTTATCTCCTTTGAAGTTGTATGTTAAATGACCAAACATGGACATTTAATACACAATCCAATGTATGATCTTAGAAGTTTGTACATTAACTGTCCGAATATGGACGTCTTTCGGATGTACATTTTGTGTTCATGGACGTCTGTACATAGAACGGACCTAGATTGGACGTCTCTAGAACGTTGTGTGCTTAGCAGCTCACAGATCGAGTAGTTGGCGCTAACCGGTGTGGCGTTTGATCAAAACAAATACAAAGCAACATGTGAGTAAGATGTGGATATACATCATATTAACTCCAATAGTTTGCGCACGTTTTGTAAAATTCCATGGCTTATTGTAACAAAAACGATGTGTATTTTCACCATCTGCGGTGGAAAATTGCAGCATTATTTTTCTCAATAAAATATACCTGTTTTAAAATATTAATAATACTTGCAATATTAATTCTTAATAATATATCGTTAGAAATAAGTTTACATAGATTTCACAGAGGTATAAAAATTAAAAAATATAAAAAATTAAAAATAGTTTTCAAAATTTGAGAACTAAGTTGATGTACGGACTTGGTAGCTTTTTAACACCGTATAAATAAAATCCATCACTTGTACTATGGATACTATCACAAACGCATAAAAAAACGGACATCCAGTGGACATCCCTTTAAAGAGAGTGTATAGTTTATCCAATATGAATTGAAACAATTCAGTATAAAGTGTTTCTACCAGGAGGGTGCATTTCCACTCTCATCGTCAAAGAAATAGAGCGCAAATCGTGCTTATATTTATTAAACGATACCTCTACATTACATTCGATATGAGAATGTGGCAATGCAGCGGACCAGATGTGAAACTCGGGCGGTGGTGTCCGAACTCTGACGAATTAAGTCTTGATTTGAATAGACTAATGGACTAGTTGTTTGTACTGACCGTACAGTGCAGTTCATGTAATAATTTTGGATAAATAGAATTAATTTCTGTGAGGTATTTATAGCATTTTAGTGATCTTATTAAGTGGTTCTAGTAATATTTCAATATTTGCATTAATTATTATTATTAACACGGCTTTTTTGGAGGCCCTTTGAAACGCATGATGATGAATTATCTGAAGAAAATATTGAACCGGTGGCGCCGTTAATTGAAACTAGTTCGGAGTTTAATAAGAACAAGGATTTACATGTTCAATGTCAGCGTCTTATTTTAAATATTTATGAATGTTTAAAGTGACACAATATTGAAACGACAGATAGGGACATTGTAAATAGAATTCATGAATTAACTAAACTTTCGACTTCTACGATTTATCGCGTTATTAAGGAAGGGGATGTTATAGATCACTCTACAAAGCGGAAAGGAAGAAAACGAAAATTTTGTAGAATTGACGATACCTCGAAAGACGTTATTCGGCGAACGGTTTATAGTTTCTATGAGGAAAATAAAGTACCAACTTTAGAAATGATTCGTGATAAATTGCGTGAATATCCGGATTATAATTATAATTTTTTAGAAAAGCTACGAGGTATTTTATTAGATTGCGGCTTTTAACACAAAAAATAGATAATCGAATGGTTATAATGGAATCGCGACGTATCGTTGAACTTTGACGAGAATACTTACATAAAATGAAAGAATACCGTGAATCAAATACACCTTGCCCGAGAGGAAAGCGCGTTATAATTCTTCGCTGGAAGCAAATACGGTTTTATACCCAACGCATTGCTCTTGTGAGCCAAAAACGTAACACAATCCTCTGCTGATTATCATGAAGACATGACTGCGGATTTGTTCGAAAAATGGTTCGCTGAACATTCCTCCAAATTCGGTCATTGTTATGGACAATGCTTCGTATCACTCGCATTTATTACATAAAATAGCTAATAATAGTACCAAAAAGGAGGACATTTTAAAATTTATGAGGAATAAAAATACGAACATCCCTGAAAAGGTTCCGATAAAGAAAGAATTATTAAAACGTATAAAGGAGCATAATTTTAAAAACGAATATGTAGTTGATGATCTTTGCAAGAGACACGGTCATACTCTCGCACGGTTGCCATCGTATTATTGCGTATTTAATCCGATCGAGATGGTCTGGGGCACTATAAAGAAACATTTACGGAAATGCAATCAGTCACCAGCTTTAAGCGCAATAGTACTTGATAAATACGACAAGTAGTAAATGAAGTGAGCAATAGCGACATATGGGGAAAATGCGAAAGTCATGTTATACAAAAAGAAAACGAGTATCCTAAGTGGGTAAGATTCTTAACTTTTATTTAATCATCAAAATTGCTTATTCAACTAATATAAATAAATAAACAAGTGAGTAAATAAATAAGAAGGTTATTATAGGTATTGTACATACATATAAACTCATATAAAATAGTAAAAAAATATTCGATCTATTTTAAAGAATTAAAAGATAATTCTAAACCTTTTTGAATAAATTCCCGTTGTTGGCGTTTTTATGCTGTTCCAATTCATATTGGAAACACTATACAGATATTCGTAAATTATCGTACATTTCTTAAAGTTGTCACATTTGGCTAAAACAGGAAAAGTTTCTTCAATTTCCGTAATAATATAGAAGAATTTCTCAAAATGCAGTTTTTTTTACCATTCCTCGTATATTTCACGTATAACTGTTTCTTTAGAAGCAGGAAAACGAATGATGCGACGCATCCTATATAATCACTTACCACACCCCTACACAATAAAGTATCGTTTAGATTTTATATTTTCAGTGTTTCATTCTATTCCTCTTATCTGTCTAGCCTATTCCACTACAAAGCAAGCAGTAAAACGAACAAATATGTGTATTTAGATCCAGTAGAGCAGCGCGTGTAAATTGGTGTGATTTTTAGAACAATTTACGGTGAAAGCGATACCGTGATACGAATTTATTTGTAAACTGCTGGTTGCAACAGTGCATTTACTGCCAACCATAGGCCCAGTTCGCGTCCGAACTATTTCAGTTATAATCCACTCGCGACGGATCCAAAATCTGTTTCTGTTAAAATTTCCATAATGCTGGAAATTGGTAAACGAGTAAGGCCTACGTCCTGATTAACACATTAGTGTTGAAGTATTACAATTTGATTTGCAATTTTGTGAAATCTTCATCTTGACATATTACAATTTCTCTTTTTCATTCTTGGATCTTACTACCAGAGGAATAATCTAAGACGATGTTTAGAAAACCTAGTTATCCAGGTACTGGAAAAATAAATATCTGCGCTTATAACTTCATGCCAAAGGAAAAGTCAGGGATGATTTCTGCCAGTCACAGTATAAAGCAACAAAATAATCGTAAATAATTATTGGCTCAAGAGTTGTCTTAAAAATAGAAAAATTTTAGCGTAAACCAGAGCTTGATACCGTGGCTCTGTCCAAAATGGCGAAGGGGTAAAGTTCTGATTTAATTATTTTGCAAAAAAAATTATTTTCTCTCACCCTTGTTGGTGTGCCACACACTTATGGTGTACCCGGTATAGTCTATGATTTAATTTTTTAAAACCACTGGTCTGCAGGTTTCTGATTTTGTGCACATCTTCCAATTTGGTCCATACATTGTATCCACCAGAATCAAGTCTGAACTGTTGGATGGCCATTTGATGGTAATAATAAAATTTGGAGAGTTCTCTTAAATAATTTATTGTAGAATGAAGGCTATTTAGTGAAGCATGATCTTGCATAAAAACATAGTTGTTACTTATTAGGACTGTAAGCAAAAATATGTTGGACAGACTAGACGATCAATTCAAACCAGATTCAAAGGGCATACGGCCCATCTCAAATATGGTAGAACAGATAAGTCTAGTGTTGCCCAACATGCGTTTGAGAACAACCGTAAAATAGATATTAGCAATTTAAGATTAATTAGGAATGTAACAAGTACTAGACAGCTGGATGCATTTGAAAGCTTGGAAATCATAAAGTGCAAAAATAGTATGAATAGTGACAGAGGGCTTATTCCAAATAGCCCGCTTTATTGGTGAGTAGGTCACGGTCCACCAAACCGTGACAATACTTTAGGTATAAATAGGTTAGATTGTTCGTTTTAATCATATCAAGATGATGCCAACTTGGTTGGCGAAACGGGCGTCGAGTGCAGCATATAGTGTTTTAGTGTTTTGTGGAAAACTAAGTCAGTGTTATGTTCATATCAAAAGTTCCATCCCACTCCAGGACTATCTAAATCTGGGGTTTAACTATGTCTATATACTAATGTTCAACGTTTTGGGAATCTGTAAATTACAAATATTCTAAAGACTGGACTAAGGGCATTTATTCACTAGTAACAAGAGGCTCAGTTTGCAGCTCAAGTATTTCATTTAGTTCATCGTACTCTAATAGCCAACAAATTGATGATAATTTTGGTCATTGTCCTAAATGACGACATAATCCAAGGAAATCACATGTACCAAACTTGGAGTCTAGCGGACTGGTAACGTCGACTCAATTCCGCTATATTCGCGACCGATGCCTCCCCATTACAGCTGATTGCCGAACACTGATTGGATTTCCAGTCTGATCCCACCAATCGACCTTTTTATACCACCACTGTATCTCGTATCGTTGATAAACAGGCCACCCGTGCACCAAGCTTATAATAAAGTCGAATATGAACTAAAATGAGAAAGCTTTTTTGTGTAGTAGACTGTTCATACTTTTCAACTAAAATCGAAACTAAAATGCTTATTTTGTTTGGTAAATAACATGCACAGTTTTTAACTTTTCGCTTAGAATCTAATATACTTTGAATATACATACAATGGTTTTATTAGATTGCAATCTGCACGGGCCATTTGATAAACACAACTTATGAATTCGCATTACTTCATTACTTTTTTTTATTTAAGAATTATCTGTGCTGTGTAAGTTTTTCTGCCATGAATGAAGTGAAAGCTATAAGTAAACAAAAACAAAACGTAATCATTTTCTTCTCCTTTTAGTTGTTGTCTTCGTTCTCCTATGTGAAGTTACTGTATTGTTGGAACAAGTTTCCACATTATCTTCATCGTTATATTTAATATCAATTTATTCCTCTTTCTCCTCAGTATCTATCATTTGTTGTTCTGCCTCATGGAGAATACGGCACGCGGCGAAATACCCTGCAAGTAGCTGCGGCTAATCAGTAAGGGCTGCAGAGCTTTGTGATTACATCCAAATAGATAAAAGAATGATGGATAACCACTCGACGATTACAGAGAGAAGAAATATCGCCAGTGTGGGTCCATTTTACATTGAAAGCACGAGGTTTAGATAACTGCGCATCCAAACTCAACTGATAAGCTACAATCGTAGACCAATATTCAGTTACGATTGTTTTTTATTTCTATAAATAAAATGAAAAAAAAGTGAATTTATACAAACAAAATATTATCTTTATTGATAAATTTGTGTTATTTATTTCTATCTGTTTGGTAGCACCTCCGAGGCAACTCCTTGGGAGACAACTGGATGGCTTGTGAAAAATGAGATTGATAACTTTAATTAAAAATTCAATTAGATCAGAATTTCTTTAATGATTTTATAATAGAAGTTGATAGACTTGTTAAAGTTGATCAAGCAGTTAGAGTTGATTGATGGATCTGTTGGAGTTGATCGAACTGATTGGGCTGGTCTATCAGCTTCAACAAACCTTTTCGGCCTGTTATAGTTGATTGAGTTGATCGAGCTGATAGAGCTCCTCCCTCTTAGCTATTATCTTAGAAATAAGCCTATGGTACTGGTCAAAGCCTCTTAGCTCTCCTTCCCCCGATACTAACATCTAAGTCCTAATGGTACTGGAAAGGTTCAAGGACCGTCTACGTACACGCCCCCAGGGTGAATAGTAATAATGGCCACCCTCTGATTCCGCGATTTGAAAGTGGCCTAGAACCGGTGTAGCACATCTACTTACAATATAGAAACACTAATTATATGAAATATAATTACTTTAAAAATAGTATACCAACTTAGATTATTATTGTATTAAAAATATAAGCTTAGTATTAGTATTATTCCTAGACCAAAAACATATCTATAATACATAAAACACAAAAAATTGATTTGTGTAAACCGTTATTTTATGATGATGCGAAATTAAAAATCAACGTGTCCGACAGGTTTTCCGACAGCGTTGTATAAGCCGTTACTTTGTGATGATAATTAATCATGATGATTGATGAATGATGGTTTACTGTAACTTAACGTTACTGCAGTTTTTTTAAAGTGCCAAAATTTCAGTAACGTTATGTTACAATAAATTAGTAATAAAAAACAAAGTAGAATGTGCCGCTTCTTATATCATCATATAGGTAATACCCATTAATAATTGTACTACTCGTATTGCATTAGCACTGATTTTTATATGGCACACGGCGCCTTTATAAGGTGATTTTATTATAAAACACATCTTGAAAATTAAATAGAACCATATTATTTACTTGCATTGGAGAAAGAGAATTTTTTACTGCGACTTTAACCGTAATAGTATCTTTTTTCGACATTTGCATAAAATATGTTAAGCACGTGCTTTCGTTCTCCCAAAGCTATAATTTTCACACTCTTTGACCTTGAAAGAAGTTTTAGATAAAGCCGAGATGCCGAGGATATACCATTAACTGCACGCATATACTCATCATAAAACATTTTTGTGATTCTTAAGTTTTGCGATTTACGTAGTGATAAAAGATAAAGTTAAAGGGGGATAACTTCAGTTGCAACAATTTTTGTAATAACATGAAAAAATAATATCTGCATTTATACACATACATATATTTATTTTATCCTAAAATAATGAAAGTATAGGTTGGCCTAGGTATAGTAATTTAGTTTTTTGCATGAATTAATTTATACAACTGTTTTCCACAAAGAATTAGATGTGGTTATCTAGATATGAACTTTATTCACATATAATTATCGACATTCATTTTCCCCATTAATACAAGATTGATTTATCCAATAAGATGCACTTGTGTACATCGGCCTGCCATCTGCACCAAGAATCAGCCCGTATTTTGTTCTCTATCCTGGCTAACACTGCAAAGTTAAAGTGAATAGAATATAATACACTGAAATGTTCCCGAAGGTCTTACAGATTCTTCTTAATGTACGAAAAATAAATAAATAGCCCAGAGAATTAAATATGAATAAAATTTATTAATTAAATAAGCAAAAAACTACAGAAAATCTTAGAATATAGTATATATAAAATGGTATCTAAGGTTGAAAAGTACTAAAATTATCTAATTACTAACAAATTTACGGATGTAATAGAATTTAATAAAAAAACATGAACTGATAGCAAAAAGTCGAAAACCACTAGGGTAGCTGTAAGTAAAATATTCTTAATTATAAACTATGAAATACACAATGTAAAAATAGCAAATGATCTTCCAAGTAAACAGCATTTATACTTAAAATACAGCGCAGGCAGCTCCAGAACCCAAAGCATCTGCTCGAGTTGGCTTGACAAAAACCAGCTACGGTGGAGTACGTAAACTTTCACTACGATTTCCTCGTGAATGTTACAAATTAGTGAATACCGTATAAAAGTTTCCAAGACAATAGTTTTATAAGTTCAGTACTAGGGATAAGCAGTGTAATATAATATCCAAAAATTAGTTACCATTACTTCGCCAAATTTCAATCCAAAAATAAGGTATAATCTCTAATACTGTTCACAAAAAAACTTTACCTAAAAAACTATAGGGATCAAAACGTAAGTTCAATAGACATAACACACACTACTGGAGTATCCAGAATCCTCAGATAACTAGCCAAAGAATGTTTCAAACCAAATTTGGATTCAATGTCTGGTGTGGCGTCATAGGTAAACTTGTTTAAATCGTTCATTGATAATAATTCATATATTCATTCATTTATTTATCATGATAATTTGAACGGTGCAAATTACTTGCGAATGTTACAAGAATAAATAATATCAGCTCTTAGATTCGCTGTAGAAGATATTAACCAGATTTGGTTTCATCATGATGGTTTTCCAGCACATAATAGCGGCATAGTAACACAATTCTTAAGAGCATCTTTCGATAATAACTCCGTTGCACTATTTTTTTTTGAGGGCATACAAGAAACGAAATTTATGCATTTGAACCACCAGAAAATATTCAAATTTTAGAAGAACGTGTAAGAAATACTTTGGCTGCTGTCAACAGAAATACTTTAAGGAGAGTATGTAGCTCAATATTAAAGCGATTTCAAAAGTGCATTGATGAAAAAGAACGACATATTGAACAATTTTTTGAGTTTTTAATTTATTTGTTGAAATCGGATTATTTTAAAATAAATTTTCTACATGGCCTACTTAGAAAACTGATTTTTTTTATATTTTGCAGCAGTAACTAATGTTTCCTGAATGAATTTAGAGCACTATCAAAAAAATCCAATATTGGGCCAATGAGAAAAAACAAAGTTAGTGGCGTTAACTCAAAAACAACTGACGATAGAAATTTTTTTGCGTCATCGAAAGCACCTTAAAAAAGTGTCCTAACAATATACTTATTAAAATATCACCAGTCATTATGTTATTAAAATTTCTTGTTAAAGTGATTTTAACAAAAGTCAAGGGTTCAGAAGGATTTTCTCAATTAATTACAGATATTTCAAACAGTTTAATAAGCTCATCATCACAATCAAGTCTTTTGAGACACATAAATACACTCCCATGTCTTGCAATACAGAAGTTTACATTAGAGTTTCTACAAGTTTTGAAAACGGATATACATAATTTCCGAAACAACAACGTTTATCAAGTGGTAGTGGAGATTGTTTTGAAGTCGAAGTTTTTCTGTATTATTACTTGCATTACTACTTAAATAAATATGAAACATGGGAAATGTTATTTTGTCAACCTGTAATTTAATGCACAAAAAGTTTACTGAATTTTTGGAATAAATATCTGGTATATTTACAGCTAAATGCTACAAAAAATACCGTATCCACTTTTTCATTTTTTATTGACATCACGTTGAATTTTTTGTGCGGTTGGACCAGTTTTGTACTGCAAAAAGTGATCACTTTCATAATGGAGAGAAGGGCATAAAACCATTTTGCATAATTTTGGAATTGAACCCTGGGTACATTATAAATGAATTCTCTCTTGCAACAGCTTGATTGTGCATGTTATTTTAAGACGATTATGAAGAAGGGCTTAAATTGTATTAAAAAGAATACTTGGGCAGCTAAAATTTATATTGGTATCGTAACCGGTTATAACGTATTAATAAGCGACGGGGAAGGCACAAAATTATGTGAAACGTTGTTGATGGCCAATATTTAAATTAGCCTCCAACACAATACTCTTTCATCTGTAACTAGTATACAAACATCCGTAATAAAAATGTGAAAAAGTATACATTGGAGAAACGAAGGAGACTGTGGCGATCAGAATAAAACAACATGCATATGTAATCAGAATAAAGCCTAGTTTTCATTAGTCGAGTTAGCGGCCAAGTTAATTGAGTAAGTACTAACTATCCCTCTAACTAACCAATGAAAACGTAACTGGTCGAGTCGAGTACTAGATTATGAGTAGATTGGCTAAAAAGCATGCCAGTATACTCTACCGCTAACTCGACTAATGAAAACTAGGCTTAATGATGTGTTAACAATAAGCAATTACATAGTACCTGGCAAATATCGTGGGCTTACTGCAAAAAAGTGACCAAGTCAAAAAAATTGGTTTTGCATAAACTACCTTTAAAGTTTAGAGTCTTATATAAAATCAAGTTTTACTAATAAGCAAGCACAATTTTGGTATTAAATGTATGAAGAAATGTCAATTTGAATCAAATTACTGAAATATGTGCATTTATAAAAATTTTTGAAGAAATGTGACGGACACTTTTTGTTGTTGAAAAAATAACGAAAAATTAACTTGGTCAAAGATATGCAGGAAAAATACTTTGAAAACATTATTTATTCTTTTATAATAATAAGATATTCCTACATAAAATTAAAGTTCTTCTGAATCTACTTCCTCATCGCTCTCCAAACTATCCGGTTCTGGTAAAGTTACATTTTTTTTCTTGTCCACAGGAATTGACCTATACCAAGCATGATACTCCGGAGGAATAATGTTGTTCTTGCATAACTTGAGAAGGCTATTTTTTTTCTTCTCAGGAATAGACAAAATATTGTTATACAATGGCAAAATATTTTGAGGAATATCAGCTGGTCTACCTCTGCCATAAACTCTTAGAACATTATACTCTAGTTCACTGTAGTTGTACTTAAAAAGTATACAACCGGGTTGGTTTTTTTCGTAACGCATAACCTTTATCTTAAGCCACGATACTTTATTTCCAGCATCATCCTTAATTCTATTTTTCAGAAAAACTAATGCTAAAGACTTTAAATCGAGAAAATCTTGAAATCGTAGTTCCTTGACATAGTAGGGGCTACTCTTCTTGTTGCGTATTCTTTTAGAACGAGCCAGTTTAAAAATATTTAGCAAATCGTTCATAGTATAAATATCAACATTCTTCTTAGCCGTCTCTATGGCACTATGCATAGAGTCGACCTCCATATAGGAGTGACCCTTCTCTAAAAAGTTGTGCTGTAACACCTGAATGTTAGTATACTGGACGATATACATGAATAAAGCAGCAATAAACTGATTGCGGTTTTGCCCGCTACATGTATCAGAGTATAAACTGATTTCTTTTATACCTTCCGGAATATTCTGAATCCACTTAAGCAATGCTGTTCCAATTTCTGAGCTACCTCTCTGACCATTAATCTCCGTCCATGCGTAACAGAATGCGTTATTCGGAGGTGCTGCTTCATAAATTGTGAAATTATAGGCGCATAATTTTAGTGAGTAATACATTTGAGACACACCAGATGAAGGTATTTGAAGAATGCTCTGTAAGTCAAAGGTGACGCTAAGAAAAGTTTTATCTTCAGTTGCTCTAATTTTGTCAGCATCTTTTGCGGCATTGGCTTCATTCCTTCGTCTTAGATGTTCTTTGTAATCATCTTCAGTGATAGTGTGATTTTTAAATTGTGAACAAATTTCGCATTGATCATTTTTGGGAGTGAAGAATGCCATGTTGTAATTATTACAGAATGTTCTCCGATATGTTATTTCAGAAACATGTTTCTCTTTCCTTTCCTGACATTGTTCCACGTATAGTTGATACATTTTGCTTATAGATAAGTTTGGGTCCAAGTATAATCTCTTGCTGCTTTTTCGGCAATAATGAGACTCCATAGTTGGAAAGCTTTCAATATGAGCTTTAACTTTTTTGTAAGATTATGTCTGGAGTTTTATTAATTGGAGTCTTCTTACCTCTTTTATCGGGCAAATCAAATACTCCATTTTCATTAATACCTTTTAAAGCATGATCTACTGGGCCATGGCTGATACATAAAGTTCTCAAAAAAAAGTTTTTGCATACCTGAATAGTTTCTCCGTCCTTTTTAAGATGGTATTTACGGCTAGATTCTTTTCTGACACCTGTACCGCTACGAATTCTATGAACTTTAGGCAAGGAATTAAAAACACATGACAAAATAAAGTCTTTTTTTTCGTAAATAGTCAAGCTTCCAATAATTTAAACAAATAGAGCTTCTTTGTTCTTGTGTAAATTTTGAAGAACATCTAAATTTACATTCGGTACAATTTACATCTTTTGGAGCTTTTGCTGGATTTATTTTCTTTTTTACTAATGTATGGCATGCACGACTTTCTTTTCTCCTTAGTTATATTTCTCTTCCAAGTTTCTGGCTTCGATTTTGTCCAACGACGTCTTATTTTTTATAAAGGCTCATCACTATCCGAACTTTCTTCATTTTCTGGAACATATTCGTGGCCACTATCAGACTCATTTTCAGTTGCATGGCCATCTGCTTTCTCATTTTCGTCTATTTGAATACCACTTGTTGATGGAAGACCGTTACCTGCATCTTCTAGACTGATTTCTACATGGTGAAAATTTAGATCCGTTTCACCTAAAATTAAATAGAAAGACGTACGAAATAAAAAAAACCCAAGCAAAACAACTGGAAAACGCCAAAAATTATTTCTACATTTTACGAGGCAAATATCAAATTAAATTTTTTACAGTAAAACTACTAAAACGATATACTCCAGATACTTTCCACTTTAAGCCCTCCCCCCAACAACCCGTAACTGAGTTATGTGTAAAAAAATACCACCCTTCCTCGCACCCCGTCCCCCATTGTATAACAACATATTCGCAAAACAAGTACTTACTTAAAGTATTAAAGTAGCATAGATTTCGTAAAATATAACCTCACATTTTTAAATATTATAATAATATAAAAATAGTACTTACTGTCTGCAGTCACATGTTCTTTATCTTTGGCACATAACGACACTAACAACTTTCCTCTACTACCCATTCTAGTTCTAATTTTCTATTTGTGCATAAAAAAAACCAAAACAAACCACACTATCTGACTAACTACACAGTAAATAAATTGCCGGATAGGGTATGATGACAGCAAGAAATGACCAAGTCGACTTGATCATTTTCAGTAACATCAGAAATTTGTCTTTTCGCTGACATTAAAAAGTGTCCAAGTCGACTTGGGCAGTTTTGCTTGTATTAAGTGGTGCTTTATCTTGAATGGTCATTATAAACAGGTATATATTTCAACAGTCTTAATCAGTATGCCTTGGTCAATTTTTTCAGTAACATTAAATAACTTTACTAGTGACTTGGTCACATTATCTCAAATCTTACAAATATTGAC